>SJYC01019940.1:0-39781 GCA_006408675.1 Madoqua kirkii
GACTTGGATTACTGTGATATTGAGTGGTTTGCCTTGGAAATGAACAGAGATCATTCTGTCATTTTTGAAATTGTATCCAAGTTCTGCATTTTGGACTCTTTTGTTGACCATGATGGCTACTCTATTTCTTCTAAGAGATTCCTGCCCGCAATAGTAGATATGATGGTCATCTGAGTTAACTTCACCCATTCCAATCCATTTTAGTTTGCTGATTCCTAGAATGTCAATTCCTAGAATGTTGGGTGGGCATGGTGGAGAGGTCTGACACAGTGTGGTCCACTGGAGAAGGGAATGGCAAACCACTTCAGTACTCTTGCCTTGAGAACCCCACGAATAGTATGAAAAGGCAAAATGATAGGATATTGAAAGAGGAATTCTCCAGGTCAGTAGGTGCCCAATATGCTACTGGAGATCAGTGGAGAAATAACTCCAGAAAGAATGAAGGGATGGAGCCAAAGCAAAAACAGTACCCAGCTGTGCATGTGACTGGTGATGGAAGCAAGATCCAATGCTGTAAAGAGCAATATTGCATAGGAACCTGGAATGTCAGGTCCATGAATCAGGGCAATTTAAGCCTTACATTACATCATCTCATTTCAGTCTTGTGATCTCCAGATTACAGAGGACTGAAATTCATTGAATTGAAATGACTGAGCCCAAGTTTACACAATTGGAAAAGGCAGCTGGAATTGGATCACAGCATTGTTGAAGTCATTCCTGTTTGCCTCTAGATATTTTGGTTCATGCATGTTTGCTGTCAGTGATGGGTGCTAAATTGCAGGTGCCCCCATTTGAGAGGCTTAGATGAATCAGCAAAGCCTTGAATATGGGCCTTTGTCCTATGTGACCCATAACTCTGTCCCTTATTCCTGATCCTGTTTATACTTGAATTTCCCACTACAGATGGCAAGTGTCTTCCCGGGATGAGCGTTTCACCCTATTGTTGATGATGTTGTTCTTCCTTGTAACCCTCATATATATGGGGATTAACAGCAATATCCATGGATTTATCCTGTGTACAGCCTTCTAGACATGAATGGAAATGTTCTGCCACTTGAATATATTTTTCCCTTTTGAATCTAAGTGTGTAACTTGACGGAAATTGTTCTGTGACAAGTTCCATTCCCTCCTGGTTGCTTTTTCAGAATTCAAATTTGGATAGTTTGTCAGTTTCAACAGTTACTAAGAAAACCCTGTTGTAGATCCTTAGCTGCTGCTGCTGCTGCTGCTAAGTCACTTCAGTCGTGTCCAACTCTGTGCGACCCCATAGACGGCAGCCCACCAGGCTCCCCCATCCCTGGGATTCTCCAGGCAAGAACACTGGAGTGGGTTGCCATTTCCTTCTCCAATGCATGAAAGTGAAAAGTGAAAGGGAAGTTGCTTAGTCGTGTCTGTTAGCGATCCTTAGCATGAATATGCTATTTCTGTGTTGTAGGAGTGAAGAAGATTGGACTTGGGTTCAAAAGAATGAATTCTCTGTGCTCTTATGTTTTCTTGACATTAAATACTGTATGGCTTAGAATAAGTCCTCTCTTCTCTCTAAGCATCATTTTCCTCCTCTATAAATGAAGACCACGGCACAGAGTGATATACTCTCTCAACTCTGTTTACAGTAGAGTAACAGGAAGGTTGGATGCTCTTTTCCCAAATGAAAGGATTATAAGTCCTATATACCAACAGGAAAGATTTCTCTAGCATAACACAATCTACATCTACTCATCTTTCTGAATCTCAGATGAGAATTCCACATAATCTATCTTTACAAAATCACATATGAGCAGGATAAAAATGATCTACTTACCACATATACCGTAAAAGATGAGCCTGCCAGGCTGAGGAAAGACATTTTATGTCAGGTGTGATTTTTATCAGCTAAGTTTTTTAAAAATTTTATTGCCTTGCCAGTAGATCAGCAATAGAAGGAAATAAAAGTTCATGAAAAGTTGTGCAAGGAAACATCATTGTTGAGAAATTTATTCAGTAGCTTCCCACTCTTTTCCCCCATGAAGACTGGTACAAGGCCTCATGGGTTTGTTTATAGAATATAATATGACAGTGTGTGTAGAGTATCTTATTAATTGGTATGTAATAGATGCTCCCTTAGGGTTGTCTCATTTGATTTCAATGGTGGATAGTCTCTGTTTAACTCTGAATGCTTCAAAAATGAGATATGAGAGCCAAAGAATTAGAAGTATCTTAAGATCCTGGCCAGAACTGACATACTCTGATTCAAGGATTGTTTCTGTCTTGTGCAGTAAACGAAGACTCTTGGGGGTTTGGAGTAGGGCTGAGAGTGAGGGGTGGGCATGAAGATGGGGATGGAACACACCAGTTAAGCAACTATCATGATTTTACTTCAAAGGCCTTAATTCAGTCCATTGATCATGTGAAGGCATCACTCTCTTCAATTCCAGATTATGTGATGTCTGGTGATAAGAGACAAGGCTCTCTATCAGTTCTTGCTAGACCCCTAGTCTTTGCAAGACTGCTAATAAAGAGAGAGAGAAAAAAAGAGAACTTTGAACTGAAATAACCCTGAACATATGCTGTTGGCCAGGTGTCTTGCTAGACACTGGAATGATAAAGTTGATTAGCAGGTTTCCCCTCAAGGAGATAAAATGTAGAGATGGATGATCATGTGAGCACATATGCATGCATGGGAGGCTGAGTCAGGTAACTAATACAGGCACAAAGCCCACAGGGCAGGACATGTTTATTTTGATATGGGAGGAGTAGAGGTGTGTTTCCCAGGTGCTGTTGATCATCTGCAGATTCTCCCACTTCCTGCCTCCAATTACTCACCCTTCTGTAACTTAGTTCCTGCTCTTTGCCCTTTCATTCATTCTCACAGAAAGGATTCAGGTGGTCTCCTGTTTTCAGATCCTGGAGAGTTTGTCGGGATTTATCCTACTTGAACTCCCTATGGTACTCATTCTGCAATTCTGGAATATCATTTTTCCCTTGGTCTCTGTGACATCGCACTTCGTAAAGTATTCTGAATTAATTAAAGAGTAGGGAATAAATCCTGGCATCTGTTCCTTTTACTGTGGAAAACATTTATAAATTGTTACACAGCCTCTAATATTTTCTGCAATCAGTAGATAGTTGTTACATTGATAGTCAAATTGTTATGGCCCAACCAGCTCTGGTAATGGGTGAAGTAAATCGCTCAGTTGTGTCCGATTCTGTAGCCTACCAGGCTCCTCTGTCCATGGGATTTTCCAGGCAAGAGTACTGGAATGGATTGCCATTTCCTTTTCCAGGGGATCTTCCCAACCCAGGGCTCAAACCTGGGTTTCCCACATTCTAGACAGATGCTTTCTGGAGAGATTAAATTAAAAATCTTAAACTAAGTCACTGATAACTAATATAAACTATTCATTTTTATGCCTTAACATATTAATTACAGATAAATGTTTATTATATATCATAATGAATATATATCATTTTAAGGTAATAAAGCAATTTCTTTTATTACTATCATATTTATAACATCCCTGATCATATTTCTAACCTCAGTAAAATCACCAATATTTTAATTTTCCAAAAAAAGAGGAGTCAGATAAATAATAATTTCTTCAATATGAAAACTTCCCCCAAACAGGAAAGCTGAAACAGAAACAATTAGCCTGCACTTATAAGAATGTCTTAGGATAATATTATTTCCTCCAATAGAACAAATAAGAAAAAAAGGACACAGAGATGTAATGCTTTCATTTTTGCAAGTGGTGAGAGAAAGTCTCAACTTTGCCATTTATTCTTCCCCATGAGAAACCCCCTCCATATTATTTCTAGTTGATTGTTCTGGTTTACCATTTACCAAGTTCTCCCAGGACACAAGTGTGTACAGATGCTGGGCCTGTGCAAACCGCAAACCCAAAGGAAAACAATATTTCAGATGAATCCTAATTTAGCCTGCTCAACAATCACTATCTCTTTTCATGGAGCTACTCCCACCTCAGCAAGATAGAAGTCTTTGGATATAAAGACTTCCCCCACCCCCTCCATTGCTTTCTCAATATTTCCCAACTTAGGTTCTAAATTTTCATTTAATTCATTCATCATTTTAATCCTGTCTCTCTTCCATCATGTCCCTTGACAACTGATCTTCTTGTTAATCTACTATTTATAGCTTCCTTTCCTCTTCCCTAGGAGTCTTTACCTGCCGTTATCGCCATCTTTCCTCTTCCAGTTTCATCTGCTTTTGGTTCTGGCAGTGTGTGCCCAGTAGCCAGCCAAGTCAGTAACTGGCAGCACAGATCAGCATTAGAGCAGAATGCAAAGGAAGTAACAGAGACATCACAGGGGCTGGGATCAGCTTAGAAATCTTTTGCCTAAAACCCAGGTATCTGAAAAAATGGTTTCTGGTATTCAGAGTCAAAGGTTCTGGCTCAGAACCTCTCTGAGGGCCAGGTCTATCAGTCAGGGGGAGCAACCAGAGCTGTTGTGTTGCCAAGATTCCTGTAGCCAGAGCACAGAACTGGGAAGAGGCAGCACCAAAGAGATTAGGAGGTTCACCTTCTTCCAGTGCTGCCTGGGGTCTTAGACATCAACAATGTATAGCCGATTTCTGAGCTTCTGAGCATATGGAACGTGTATCCTTCTTTATATTCCATATGCTTACATGTGTACATTAGGAGATTATGGTACATGTGTACACGCATGAGTATGTACACACTTCTACATGGGTGGGTATGGGAATGTTTGCCCATGTGTGTGGATGTGAGATAATATGTACATGTTTTGGGGGAAGTGTTGTGTATGCTGAGAGTCAGCACTCAGTAAATATTTGGAGAGTGAATAAATTATCCCATTTGTTCAATGCCATAAATATTTATGGGATAATTTGATGATAATTAGAATCTTAACAAGTGGTAGTCATGTAAATAGGAGAAAACTTCCTCTAGGATATTTGTGAAAAAAGGGGCTTGCCCCAGTATCTGCTCAGGAATGATCCAAGAGACAGCAGCTTCTTTGTAGAAACATAAATACATGTAGACTACAAGGATATTTCCTGGTCCTGGGGAGGATGGTGTTTTACATTCTGGAGCAAGTTTCCTTTCCTTTCTCTCCTCTTTCCTTTCTCTTCCACAGCCGAGGACCCAGAGAAATGAGGCTCATAACAGTGTCATTCCAAAGTGATCTCATTGATCTCCATTCACTCCCCATTAGGTGTGCAAAGACTAGGAGCATGCTTTCAGTTTATAGTTTTGTCTTTTTCTTGGGCCAGACCAAATTCTCAGCGTGGGTTTGCTCCCTTCCTCACCCTAGTCTCTGTGAGGGGCAGGGAGAGGCATCAAGATCTATTTGCCCATCGTAACAAAGCCTCAGGGAGCAGTGGGAAGCAGAAACATGCTTCCCATTCTGATAATAACATCACCTCAATCCATAGAATAATTTACAAAGAGCATGGATGACCCTCTACATCTGAGGTTAACCTTAAAAAGCATAAAAACTATTAAAATAGTTTTGTCTCATTTAATGAATTTTCTGGGACTCATATAGCACTAGCAACCCTGCCTCCTAAAAAGATTAAGAAGCTTCTTCTAAGGCTCCTGGAGCATGTCTTGGAGGGGAGATTTTGGAAGGTTACTTCCTTCCCCATCCACCTCTGAGGACAGACATGTAATTTCTCATCAAGTTGTCTGTCCCTTTATTGGCGCTTTTGACTTGACTTACTATGGTGCAGCTCAGTGATCTCTAGTCCATCTGCTGTTAAGATGCTAATGGAGAGGAGAAGAAATCATTGCCTGAAGAAAGCAAGCTCCCGGAATTCCTGCTTTTCATTCTGTACACTGGCCTTTCTTGTGCTCTTTCTGAGCCACAAGGAAGAGTGAAGAACACTGGTTGTCCTTACTTTACTTCCAGAAGGTCACCAATTAGTACACAGACAGATACATTTCTCCCTTTAAAAAGAGGCTCTGAAGGTATTTAAATCATCCAGGTTGCCTTCCACGTGGCATTAATGATTGCGTAGGATGAAGGGAACTGTAGCAAGTCAGACACACAGGGAGCAGAAATGGGAAGGTTGTTTATGAGGTTTATAAATTTTGCTCCTTTATATATTTAATAAAAAGTCTGCATCTAAATTATGAGAATGTTCCTGAGAACGAGGCCTGGGTTTTTGAAACCTTAGTATCTGAGGATATTTTAACGGCAAAATAATAACTTGACTGGAACTTCTTTGAGTGGGTAAGTAGTAAAAATGACAAGGGACATTCAGAGATGTTTTCATTGGATCCATTCATCATCGGAAACTTTAATATAGTCAGGATTTAGTGAAAGAATAACATACTCCTATATATTAAATGCTGGGGGCGTTATAACTTTGAATGTTCTTGGAAACTATCTACACAATTACGTATGTTCCTCCAGAAATTCAGCTGAGATTACTGCCTTTGCACTCAATAGAAGTGATTTCAGACTATTCCTTTTTGCAGATAATGACTTCAGTGTTTCCTTTCAGTTTCTTTCTAGCACAACTTATAGATTAGGTATAACTATGAATCATGGTTATGTGGGATTTTCCAAGGTTGATGAAAACTCCAATTTTGTTGCCTGTGAGGAAAAAAAAAATCAGAAGCTAAGCATTATGCAGCCTGTAAAACTCAAGGACAGGGACTTCCCTGGTGGTCCAGTGGCTAAAACTCCACACTTCCAATGCACAGGGTGTGGGCTTGATCCCTGATGCCACATCCATGTGATACAGCCAATAAATAAATTTCGTTTTTTATTCAAAACACAAAAGAAACAAACAAGCAAAGCCTAGGGGCAAAGATGGTCATGATGGGGACTGGAAAGTCTTGTGCCTATCAGAAGAGAGATTATAACAGCTTCTGAAAAATAATTTTTCATTTCAGATTCTTTAGAAATGTAACCATCTTAAATCAAGAAGTCACAGTATGTTAAGATCTGGGTTAAATGCTGCTAAGTGGTGACTGATTCAGCCAGGTATCCTGGGAAAAACTTGTGTTCAGAGATGGGTATAATCCTTCCATTTTTACAACAAAGTATGTTGGGTATTGTTATTATCTATGTTTTAAAGACCACAACCTAGAGGAGTAGAGAGATTGAGTAAGGTGCATAAGGTAGTATGGTTTGTGCAGCTGAGGTTCCAGTACAGACACTGCTTTGGGAATTTCCACTGGGCAGGTGACTTGCTTAAACAGACTCTGAAGGATGGTAGGGCATCCTGTAGGAACGGGAATGGCCATATCAGGGAAAGGGACTTGCTAGGACAAAGACAGGGGAATTCCCAGGTGGTGCTGGTGATAAAGAACTGCCTGCCGATGCAGGAAACACAGAAGATGTGGATTCAACCCCTGAGTTGGGAAGACCCCCTGGAGGAGGTCATGGCAACCCACTCCAGTATTCTTGCCTGGAGAATCCCGTGGACAGAGGAGCCCGATGGGCTACAGTCCATAGGGTTGCAAAAAGTCAGACATGATTGAAGTAACTTAGCACACATGCATGCAGGGCAAAGGCAAAGAGGGGATGGTGAGCAAGTGGGGAAAACATTCATGTTTACATGACGCTCAGAGGGAAGGCTTCCCAGGCCATCAGCGGCAGCTTCGGCAGACCATGGTTTACCATGGCATGGAGTCTGCTCTCTATCCTGTAGGAGATGGGAATTCACCAGATATTTTTAAATAGTCTGGTCATGAATTTGGATTTTAAATTTAGAAAGATGAACCCTGAGAACTATACAGAAGTAAAACTTAGAGTCCCATCGGGAAGTTGAAGGACCTGTGGATAAATGAAGAGATGGCTGATAACCTGGGAATCTCCTCCTTCCTAACCTTTATATTAGAGGGTACCCAGAAGAAAATGGGTGTAAACTGTTTGAACAGAAGCCCCTGAGCCACTGCAGCAGGCAGGGAGTTTAACAAGGTGATGCAGGACATGAGGGGGACTTCACTTTTTTTCAGGTTTTTATTTTTTTTACTTTACAATATTGTATTGGTTTTGCCATACATCAACATGAATCTGCCACAAGTGTACATGAGTTCCCAATCCTGAACCCGTCCTCCCACTTCCCTTCCCATACCATCCCTCTGGGTCATCCCAGTGCAACAGCCCCAAGCATCCTGTGTCCTGCATCGAACCTAGACTGGCAATTTGTTTCTTAAATGATATTATACATGTTTCAATGCTCTAATGAGGTGGATGAAACTGGAGCCGATTATACAGAGTGAAGTAAGCCAGAAAGAAAAACACCAATACAGTATACTAACACATATATATGGAATTTAGAAAGATTGTAATGATAACCCTGTATGTGAGACAGCAAAAGAGACACAGATGTATAGAACAGTCTTTTGGGACTTCATTTTTGACAGGTCTCTTTCTCAGTTCATTTTCAGTTCAGAAGCAACTATGATATCACTTTTCTTTTAGGAAGAATGAGATTTACGTTGTGAACACACAGGTGCATGCACAGACACACACACACACCCAGAAGCAGAACACAATGTCAGCCTACTCAGAGACAGAAGCCTCTAATGCCTCTTTGAAATCAGTACATGTGCCTAGCATTTCAAAAATCATAGTTAAGTAAATGTACTTGACAACTCTACATTAAAGTGAGAACTGGAGCGAATTACAAATAGAAACAAAAATCTTTCTACTGTTGGAGCAAAATCACAACCTAAGTGCAGACTATGTAGGACAAGATGGTGTGTAACACACAGATCACTTGCAGGATCTGAACCATGAAAAGGGAGGATTTTTTTCCTCTAGTTTGGTAGATGCAAGGTATGGGAAGCCCTAGGTGAATTCACTGAAAATCAACTACAAGCCTCTTTACTGAATAGTTTACTACTTTAGCTTGGAGTGACCCATTGGTCCAACTCCAGTTCTACAGAATTTAATAGCAAATGACCAGTAGAATAATTTACTAAAGGAACCTGTTGTCTGATAACTAACCAAAAGAAAGCAACAACTTTTTAATTAACTACTTAGAAAGTGTATACCAGTTGTTTGTGTTCACCTGAGGTTGGCCTAATGTTCTGTGCATTTCTGCATTACAGTTTGTGAATTTCAAGATTTACTGTAGTGTACAGAATGAATGTCAAAGATTTCAATGAATGTGTGAACTCTCACCAAGTGTATGTTAAATCCAATCTTCTGTCTTCCCTTTTTTCTTCAGTCTACGAATTTACTTTCTTAAGTAGGAGAAAAATGAGAGACCTGTACAGAGGAGATCTGGATTTTGTGCTTGGGGAGGATTTTGCATGAACACTTCCACACTCTTACTATATTATACATGCATCACTCAGATGTGTATATATCCTTGCAAATACAGGAGCTCTAACTATTCCCCGCAAATTGTTCGCTACATGGAGTAAAACAACACAATTTCTCATCTTATATGATCCACTTATAACAAAAGGATACTAAATGGTGTGTCTCCATCTCTATTTCCATGAGTACTGGATAATTTTTGTATCATTAAAAAATAAAGAGTAATTGAATTCCTTTCACCTGAATTAAATTTTCAGACAATCCACATATTTTACAACACAGGTAAAAATAAAGATGTATTTCTCATTTCAGATATTCCTTACACAGTCTACAGCATCATAATATATATTTGTCAGCCTGACGATTTCTTTGGAAGGAATGATGTTAAAGCTAAAACTCCAGTTCTTTGGCCACCTCATGCAAAGAGTTGACTCACTGGAAAAGACTCTGATGCTGGGAGGGATTGGAGGCAGGAGGAGAAGGGGCAGCGGAGGATGAGATGGCTGGATGGCATCACTGACTCAACGGATGTGAGTCTGAGTGAACTCCGGGAGTTGGTGATGGACAGGGAGGCCTGGCGTGCTGTAATTCATGGGCTCGTAAAGAGTCAGACACAACTGAGCAACTGAACTGAACTGAACTGAACTGAAGAAAGTTTGGTCTGTGGGTGTGGGCTAGAGTGAATTTGTTTGTATAATGTGAAGTATGTATACTGATTTGGTGGGTCTGTAATATGTACAGGTAAATGAGTGAAATATTCCCAGTCTTGGTGCACAGTTTAAGTGGTACGAACTCTTCTTTCAACTATGAAATTATGTCAGTACATCAACTAAGTAGACAAGACAGTATCCTGGATTGAAAAAATACTGTGTGAAATAAACTTATCCTATCATTTATAAATATATAATAGTTAATGTTTGTGACCTGCTCGATAGGTGAATTTAAAATTGAAAAATTATGAGCCTAAAGTATGTTAAATGTTAATCATCCTCAAAGGAACCAGGACTGCTATGAATTCTATAATTGGTTAATAGAAACTGTCTTGTGTGGATTGATAACTTGGCAAACTGGTAGCTTGGCAAATCAGGGATGATGACTATAGCAATGTTACAGTGGCCTTCTAGTAATGATCTAGTTATATGTTTGCTAGTTTTTATATAATTTGGATGTAACTACTTGAAATCATTTGCAGATACCATGAATTGGACATTTATAAATATGCCTCACATAGGACGAAGAAGTAATTTATAAAACAAAAAGGAGAAAGAGATAGCATCTAAATTATTAAAGCAAAACTTGCCCAGACATTTTCAGCCTGCTCTTACTTATGTCTCATTGGCCAGAATTATGTCACATGGTCAATATTAGCTGCAAGAGCATCTGAAAATGGAAGTTTTTTTTTTATCTTGGCTCATTCCTCCCTGAAACATAACTGTGGATTTCTGATCAGAAGGAAGAATGGGAACTTGGATATTGGAAAAGCAGCTATCAGTGTCTGTCTATCTACCAGTAGTGAAGTTTTCTCTTTCTCATTTATATTCTGCACACTTTGTAAGTCATTACTATGCTGGATTTTTTTTTTTTAAGTTGTTGACTTCTTTTCTCCCATTGGATTAGATTTTGCTTAGAATTGTAGCAGTTCTGAATATAGGGGCTAAAGATGATCTAAAACTACTCCTATTTATTTCACAGATAAGAAAACTGAGGCTCAAAACTCTGGTTAACTTGCCCCAGGTTACACAATGAGTTAGAAACCACAAGTAAAGCCCCATCCAGAGCTCATCCCATGGGGGCATGCCCCCTTTAGTTGTTGTTGCCCATTCACTGAGTCATGCCTGACTCTTTGTGACCCCATGGACTAGTAGCCCACCAGGTTCCTCTGTCCATAGAGTTCTCTTGGGAAGAATACTGGAGTGGGTTGCCATTTCCTTTTCCAAGGGATCTTCCCAGACCAGGGATAGAAACCATGTCTCCTGCATTGGCAGGTGGATTCTTTACCACTGAGCCATCAGGGAAGCCCATGCTCCCTTTAAGGAATAAGAAAACAAGTCAAACAGACAAATTTCACTTTTATTTTTCTGAAATGAAAACTCTAGCTACCAACCTCTTTGCATTTTAAATTATTTACACTTGTGGAATTCAATTTCTAGCCAGCCAAGCATAATTGTAACACATTGCCAGTTTTTCTTATTAAGTTTCCCACATACTTTGTTACAGGATCATGCAGCTGCCAAATGGGATGGGGAGTTCATAGGGGTTTCTCTTCATTCGTTAATCAACAAAATTAAAGGCCAATATATGAGAATAACCTCACAGAATGTTACTCCAAACCATTGCCAGAAAAATACCCTAAAGAATATTTGCAGCTTCCTGCCATTTTCTGAACAACTTTCGGAGATTGCTACATGAAGGCTGTGTGATAGGGTGGGAAAGCTCATTGTGAGGATATGGCACCTGGTCCTCTCTCAGCCTCTTGTATGAAATGACCTGGTGCTGGTCACTTCCTTTTCTGGCTCTCTTTCTTCTGCAGTGAGGAGAGGTTGCTCTGGAACTAGGATCTCAGCTCTAGTAGCACAGTGGAATGAATCATCAAAGGCATTTAAAAAATGATCAATGTCCATGTTTCCCAACTATTTTGATTTTCTTGAATTCCAGGGTAAGGCATATGTATTAGCAGTTGCTATAAAGCTCCATAGGTCATGCTAATATATAGCCAGAGTTGATATCCATTAGGCTATTAAGATTGCTGGGAGAAATATCAATAACCTCAGATATGCAGATGACACCACCCTATGGCAGAAAGTAAAGAGGAACTAAAAAGCCTCTTGATGAAAGTGAAAGAGGAGAGTGAAAAAGTTGGCTTAAAGCTCAACATTAAGAAAATGAAGATCATGGCATCTGGTCCCATCACTTTATAGGAAATAGATGAGGAAACAGTGGAAACAGTGTCAGACTTTACTTTTTTGGGCTCCAAAATCACTGCAGATGGTGATTGCAGCCAAGGCTCTTGCTCCATGGAAGGAAAGTTATGACCAACCTAGATAGCATATTCAAAAGCAGAGACATTACTTTGTCAACAAAGGTCCATCTAGTCAAGGCTATGGTTTTCCCAGTGGTCATGTATGGACGTGAGAGTTGGACTATGAAGAAGGCTGAGCACTGAAGAATTGATGCTTTTGAACTGTGGTGTTGGAGAAGACTCTTGAGAGTCCCTTGGACTGCAAGGAGATCAAATCAGTCCATTCTAAAGGAGATCGGTCTTGGGTGTTCTTTGGAAGGAATGATACTAAAGTTTAAACTCCAATACTTTTGCCACCTCATGTGAAGAGTTGACTCATTGGAAAAGACTCTGATGCTGGGAGATGGGAGCAGGTGGAGAAGGGGATGACAGAGGATGAGATGGTTGGATGGCATCACTGACTCAATGGACGTGAGTCTGAGTGAACTCCGGGAGTTGCTGATGGACAGGGAGGCCTGGTGTGCTGCAATTCATGGGGTCGCAAAGAATTGGACACAACTGAGAAACTGAACTGCACTGCACTGATCTTCCTACTCCAAATGTGGTCCACTGACCAGCAATATCTTATAACCTGTAATATGGTAAGAAATGCAGAATTTCAGGTCCTACTCCAGACTTGCTGAATCAGAATCTGCAAGGACCTCAGGCAATGTAGTCTACTGGAAAGTTTGAGAAGCATTGCTGAGATTCCTCTTAGCTCTCTCATTTTATGATTGTATAATTTTGGTTTGCTTTCTTGCTGAAAAACCTTCACCTCTCCATGTGATCTAAATTCTTCACACTGGTGTTTCAGACACATCATCTAACTCAGTCTTCTTTCCAACCATTCTTCCCATTATGTGTTCTGATTTTTAGAGACCTCTGTTCTTTCCTTTTTCCCCAAGCAGATTTTGGTTATTTCTGCCTGGCTGGCATGGCTCCCTGGTCCTTGCCCAACTGTGTACTTCAAAGTCCAGCCAGTAGAGGCTTGTCCTGGCCACCGTGCATCATTAGCACTTAGGCTTTCTGCTCTTATCTGCAAGTTGCCTGAGGTACCTTGAATTGCTACCATTGGATTTTGTTTTCTTACCTCTCTATTTAGACTGTAAGGCCCTTGAAGACAAGGACTGTATCTAAGCCATCCTTGAATCCAAAGTGCACACTTAAAAGAAAAATATGGTGGACATCCAGTGTTTCTATTAAGGTTTGCTGGGGTGAGAAGGTGAGTAACTTGAGAATCAAAGGAAGGGGATTTTGTAACTGCTAATGGTGTGAACTTCTCAGGGTTTCATTTTTCTGCTATTCTGAGTCTAGGTCTTTGTTGGAACCCAGTTTTATACAATGATGATCCCTGAAGATAGAGCCCTCAGTTCTCATATATTTTACCAGCAGCAGTTTGCACATGTAAAGAGTTTTTAATTTATACAGTCCTTCATGTGAGATTGAAATATACTCTCTTATCCTGTCCTTGAAATAAGCACAGCCCCATAGTTCTGAAAGTGAAAGAAATTAGGGTGATTTCAATAAAAATCAGGCAGCTAACTGAGTAAGAAACCAAATAGATGTGGTCTGGTCTTTCCATTTATCTTGTTTGGTTTTCAAGGAAGTTGTGTTCTTTTAAGAATTTGGTTTGGGATCAATTGGAAACATGTAATTTTTTGCCCTGCAGATTTTTCTGGTCTGAAATACACAGCTATCTGGTCAACTGCAAGAAGCACTCTTCACAGCCATTTACAACTTACACCCTGCCCCTGCATTCTCACTCTACGCCACAACCGCCCTGTGAGGGAAACACACAGGGGCCAGCACTGTCTGCAGTTTGGAGCCGAGGAGCAAGTTCAGAGAGGTGAAGTGATTTATCAGCTATTTCATGTATTTTTTCAAAGATCTGGTTTCTGTTTCCTCTGTCCCAGAAGCACCTGGGGGCATTTATCAGCCCTGTGGAATCCTTGGCCTCAATTTGATGGAATTTCTAGGGCTGAGGCTCAGGATCATGTCAACTTGATAATCCCCTTGGGGAAGTTCTTCAGCATAAGATCTGGTTTCTGTTTCTTCTGTCCCAGAAGCACCTGGGGGCATTTATCAGCCCTGTGGAATCCTTGGCCTCAATTTGATGGAATTTCTAGGGCTGAGGCTCAGGATCATGTCAACTTGATAATCCCCTTGGGGAAGTTCTTCAGCATGTCCAAGTTCAAGAACCACCTTGCAAGGAAATGGCCTCTATCTCTACAGAGACCTAATCTCCATCCCAGGATGGCTGCATTGTCTCCCTCCCCCAGGCAAAGGTTCAGAAGACGGGTATGTTACATAGTAACTGAGCAGCTTTTAAGAAAGGTCGCTTCAATAAGTGCCATTTTAGGCCAAGCGACACATAGGCCAAGTGCATGGAGTGGCCTCTTATTTTTAAATAGTTGCATTGATGACCTTGATACTCAGCAAGGCTGAGGAACTGTTGTCCTGTGGTTAGGTTGAAAGCAGGCTGGAATATTTTTAACAAGCTGCAGTCAATAGTGTATATTTATAATTAGAAAATCTGATGCATGTAAAATGGAGCCTCCTATTGGTGTATCTCAGCTTCCCAGGTTGTACAGGGGTAAAGAATATGCCTGCCAAGGCAGAAGACTCAGGAGACATGAGTTCAATCTCTGGATCAGGAAGATCCCCTAGATGAGGAAATAGCAACCCACTCCAGTATTCTTGCCTGGAAAATTCCATGGAGAGAGGAGCCTGGTGGGCTAGTCTATAGGGTCACGAAGAGTCAGACATGCCTGAGCATGCACGTATGCATAGGGCTATCTGCCTACTTTCTACTTGATCTCCTTTGGAAAGACCTCTTTCCCCTGTTCAGTAGAACACCTTGAAATTCCTCTAAACTCCTTGAAGCCTTTGTAGGTGAGAATAAGGCTGGGGGAGAGCTTTCCAGATCCTGGATTTCTGTCTAAGGCCAATACTTGTCACACTCCCATGTCATGGGATACAGGGCTACACACAGGCTAGGATCTCACCCAGTAGCTCCTGGGATCAAACCTACTGGTCCCCTAAGAACAGCATTTCCTGTTCTACACCACATCAGATAAAAATAGAAATAACAAGCCCTCATGTTCTACAACATTTTTCCATTCACAAAGCACATTCACATCTTTTTATCTCATTCATCCTGCTTCACAACAACCTGTGAGGTAGATGTCTTTACCCACACGTTACCGATGGGGAGATTGAAGACAAGAGATAAAGCACCTTGCTCAGTTAGGGCTGATGAACCACGGAGCTGAGCTGACTGCCTGGGAACTCTGATTCCAGGCCCACTCTCTGCCCCCTGAGCATAGCAGCCCCCACCTTCTCACAACAGCTCTAATGGGGCAAGTGTATTCTTATCATCAGATGGTAGAGTTGAAGTTAGAAGTGTTAAGCCCCAAGGGATGTAGCTCCTAAGCAGGAAAACTGGGATTCAGACCCAACTCTCTCCAGCTCTCAAGCCGACTGCTCTTCTTATGTCCCGGCTCTGCCATTTTCCTGAAAGGCACGAATCCTCAGTTGTGCTTTTTTCCCACAGTGTTGACATCAGGCCCCACTAAGAGATCATCATGCTTAAATATACATGCCTATACACACATTCTTGAATGCACACAAAACCGAAAGAAAAAAAACCACACACCAAATGATGTTTTTAACTAATATTCTATTGCCATGTAATCTATTTTCATTTCATTCTAAAATGCTGGTTCTGCTAAGTGAAGTTAAATTAGAGAAAGACAAGTATCAGATATTATCACTTATATATGGAATCCAAGATATGATACAAATGAACTTATTTAAGAAACAGACTCATAAACACAGAAAATGAACTTATGGTTACCAAAGGGGGAAGGTAGGGGGAAAGATAAGTTAGGAGTTTGTGATTAACATATATACACTTTTGTGTAAAATAGAGTCCACTAAGAGATCATCATGCTTAAATATACATGCCTATACACACATTCTTGAATGCACACAAAACCGAAAGAAAAAAAACCACACACCAAATGATGTTTTTAACTAATATTCTATTGCCATGTAATCTATTTTCCATTTCATTCTAAAATGCTGGTTCTGCTAAGTGAAGTTAAATTAGAGAAAGACAAGTATCAGATATTATCACTTATATATGGAATCCAAGATATGATACAAATGAACTTATTTAAGAAACAGACTCATAAACACAGAAAATGAACTTATGGTTACCAAAGGGGGAAGGTAGGGGGAAAGATAAGTTAGGAGTTTGTGATTAACATATACACACTTTTGTGTGAAATAGAGAATCAATAAGGACCTACTATATAGCACTGCTGCTGCTGCTAAGTTGCTTCAGTCGTGTTCGATTCTGTGCGACCCCATAGACGGCAGCCCACCAGGCTCCCCCATCCCTGGGATTTTCCAGGCAAGAACACTGGAGTGGGTTGCCATTTCCTTCTCCAATGCATGAAAGTGAAAAGTGAAAGTGAAGTTGCTCAGTCATGTCCAACAGAGACCGCATGGACTGCAGCCTACCAGGCCTCTCCGTCCACGGGATTTTCCAGACAAGAGTACTGGAGTGGGGTGCCACTCAGGGAACTTTATTCAAAACTCTGTAATAACCTATGTGGGAAGAGATTCTGAGAAACAGTGGATGTAGGTATATGTATGACTAAATCTCTTTGCAGGTATGAATCAGTTTCACATCTTAATCTAATACAACATTATCAATCAACTATAATATAAAATAAAAATTAGGCTAAAAAAATAATAAAATACTGGTCCAGACCCATTAAATTAGTTTCCTAACCCAGTGAAGGACCATGGCCTAGGGTTTGAGAAACACTCTACAGTGTTCATACATTTGCTTGAGGTATTTATTTATACTTTGTCTGTGTGCTTAGTCACTCATCATGTCTGGTTCTTTGCAACCCCTTGGACTGTAGCTTGCCAGGCTCCTCTGGTCCATGGGGATTCTCCAGGAAAGAATACTGGAGGGGGTTGCCACGGCCTCCTCCAGGGGATCTTCCCAACCCAGGGACTGAACCCAGTCTCCGACATTGCAGGCAGATTTTTTACTGTCTGAGCCACCAGGGACGCCCAAGCATACTGGAATGGGTAGTCTATCCCTTCTCTAGGGGAATTTCCTGATCCAGGAATTGAACCAGGGTCTCTTGCATTGCAGGCAGATTCTTTCCCAGCTGAGCTTTGCTTTGGGTATTTACACTTTGTCTACTAGACCAAAAACAGAAACAGCAATTGGAACCAATTCCTCACTGGTCAGCCTTGGCTCTGATCAGCTTGGGCTTCTCTGCCCAGTTCCTTCCCCGTTTCCCATCCCCTAGGAGGTTTCTCCAGCTTCTGGCCACCTTCCAGCCCAGAGAGCAGGGGTTCTTGAGGCTGGAAGAAAGTGCCAGCAGCACCCGGGCTCCTGGATAATAAGTGCATCCTTCACAGCTTACCCTTTCCTGACGCTGTGAACAGTAATAAAAATGTGAGCAAACAGGGAGAGTTTAGTGTGTTTATTGCTGCTATTGAGAAAATAATGTGATAATAAACAGGGCCGGTAATGGAAATCGCTTCTAAGAATAAAATTATGTTATTATGAGTTACGTGCAGCCATCAGAAAGCCTTCCGTCTCTCCAAGTGGGAGCTGCCTGCCTGGCTGGCGCTGTTCCACCGGGCCTCGCCTCCCACCTGGGAGCCCCACTGCTCACTCCAGTTGCCAACTTGAACTTCTAGCCTCATTGACTTCTTGGCATTGCTAACCGGGCACTTGGGCTGCTCTGTGTTGTAATTAGTGCGTGTAATCCCTGATATGAGTGCTGATACCTGGGTCCCTTCTTCCCAGCCATCCTTGTTCTCCCCGTCTTATCACCCCCTGGCAGGTGAAGACTGAGTCCCCAGAGATGGCAAAAGATGAGATCTAGGGGCCCTCCATGGATTTTACACAGATTTCCTATTTAAAATGTGATGGCAAACCAGAGTGTTTAACCAGAATTATAAATTAGATTCTTTAAAAGAATACTTGCACCGTGACAGGAGGTTGGTGGCATTCTGTCTTTAGTGTAAAGATGAATCCGTTCAATGGTTCATCTATTCATTTAACAGCGCAAGGGTCTGGTCTGGATGCATTAGGAAGTGAGGTTGATGCAGGGCTGTTTCCGTGCTCCTTTCTACAGAGAGGAGGCAATGTGAACCGGGAGGCAGTCTTCAAATAAGACCATGATGAGCTGCATAATAGAAAGGAAGAGAACATGCCAGGTAGAATCAACTGGTAAAGAATCCGCCTGCAATGTGGGAAACCTGGGTTTGATCCTTGGGTTGGGAAGATCCCCTGGAGAAGGGAAAGGCTACTCACTCCAGACAGAGAAGGCAATGGCACCCCACTCCAGTACTCTTGCCTGGAAAATCCCATGGATGGAGGAACCTGGTAGGTTGCTGTCCATGGGGTCACTACGAGTTGGGCACAACTGAGTGACTTCACTTTCACTTTTTACTTTCATGTACTGGAGGAGGAAATGGCAACCCATTCCAGTATTCTTGCCTGGAGAATCCTAGGGATGGAGGAGCCTGGTGGGCTGCTGTCTATGGGGTCGCAGAGTCAGACACGACTGAGCAACTTGTACTTTCACTGCACTTTAATTACTGCAGAATCAAAAAGGGCTGAGAATGGGGCTAGGGCGGTGGGGAACCCTTCAGCAGTGACAGTATCTTACTGAGACCTGAGGGTGGGATGAGATGTGGAGGGCATTGCCAAGGCAGTCAGAACAGCAGTTGGAGGCTGAGACCATCTCTGTGGGCCTGAGGAACAAAAGAAAGTCATACAGCTGGAGGATAGTGAATGCGGATGAGCATGGCACTGGAGGGACTTGATAAAGCATGTGAAGGTCACGTTGAGTAAAGGCTTTGAACTTTATTCCTGGTGGAGATGGAAACTCTGATGCAGGTTGGCCAGGAGGCTGATATCAGTTGGTTTGTATTTTTAATAATCACTCTGGCTTATGTGTGGGCTTCCCAACTGGTCCAGTGGTAAAAACCCAGCTTGCCAACACAGGAGATGGAAGAGATGAAGGTTTGAACCCTGGGTCAGGTAGATCTCCTGAAGAAGGATGTGGCAACCCACTCCAGTATTCTTTCTAGGAGAATTCCATGGACAGAGGAGCCTGGCGGGCTACAGTCCATAGGGTTGCAGAGTCAGATATGACTGAAGCAACCTAGCATGCAAGACTTATGTGCAGACTGGAATGCTAAGGACCCAGAATTCTGCATAGCCACACTTTTAGACTAAACACAAAGATTTGTAACATATAGAATGCAAGGTAGATTCTTTATTTTGTGGATAGTCTTTGTATGCTTTTTCCTGGCTACAAACTTCTTTTTAAGAAAAGGAAACAAAATCTAAAGCCTTTCTCTTTGTTTGGAGTAAATATTTATGGAGATCTTAATAACAGTTGTAAATTTTCTCCTTTTCTCCTTCTTTGTTATCAAATCTGTTATCCTCATGCTGGTTGTTTTTTTTCCTCATGCTGTTCTACACATGCACAACATATGCTTGACCTTTGCCTGCACCCTTTTCCACTGGCTGAGGTAGCAAATGCCATCTCTTTGAATTTGTCACAGAGAAGAACATGCTACTTACTTATGTCCAATTTCATTTGGTGTTTGGGATAGCAGATATCTTTAGGGAGAAGAACAAACTGTCACAGCCCTTGAACATCATCTCATATAAAACCCTTTCTTGGTAAAAACAACCTCTAGTCTTTGCTGCAGTCACCAAGGTGCCAGGGTGGGAGGGGTAGGTAGAGAAGATGGCCCCTTTGTCATGTTGAAAATGTTGCCTCTTTGTAACCACCTTTTGTAGACCCACCCTGCCACTCTCTAAATCTCTTTTTTTCTCCTATAGTCTGAGAAAGAGGTATTAGGGAAGCAAAGATGAGGTATGTAGGAACAAAGAGGGAAAGAGAGGTGTGTGTGTGTTCGTCTGTAAAGGGCATGGGTTTATCACAGGGTAATGCCTCTACTATGAGTTATTGTTGTTGTTTGATACTAAGTCGTGTCTGACTCTTTTGTGACCCCATGCACTGTAGCCCACCAAGCTCTTCTGTTCACGAGATTTCCCAGGCAAGAATACTGGAGTGAGTTGTCATTTCCTTCTCCGGGGGATCTTTCCGACCCAGGGATCGAACACACATCTCCTGCCTTGGCAGGCAGATTCTTTACCACTGAGCCACCGGGAAGCCTCTACTGTGAATTAGTGATTCTCAAACAGGGCTGAGAAGCTCATTTGGGCAATTAACTTAAAAGGACAGTCCCAGCCTGCTTTGGGTTGAATTGTGCCCTACCTCCCCCCTGACCCCTGACATTCCTTTTGAAAGTCCTCATCCCTAGGAAACAGGATTGGTGTACATGTAATTTGTTGAACTAGAATGAGGTCATATTGTATGAAGTGGGCCCCTCATCCAATATGACTGGCATCCTTACAGAAAGGGGAGATTTAGACACGGAGGTGGGCACACACAGAGAATGCCACTTGAAGGCAGAGACTGGGGTGATAAATCAGAAGCCAGAGACCTCCAAAGATTGCTGGCAACCTACCAGGAATTAGGAGGGAACCCCAGAAGGAACCAGCCCTACCTACATCTTAGTTTCAGACTTCCAGCTTCCAGAAGGAGGAGGCGATGGGTCTCTGTAGTTTCAGCCCCCAGCTTGTGGTCCTTGGTTACGACAGCCCCAGGAAACAAATACACTGCCTGATCCTGCTCCCACTGAGCATGTTCTTGGGGAAAATTCCAGAGAGCTTAACATTTCAGAAGCCTTTCAGTGGCTTCTGAGGACGGGGTGGGGCTAGGATGCCCAGTTCCATCTCCATATCTGTCCTGTCCCTGGGAGGCCACATTGTCCTTCCATCTGGCCCCCTGCTGCCCTCGCTGACTTGCTTGGTGGTGTTCAAGTCTCTTGTGGGATGGTTGGACATGTGGCCACCATGATAAATTAGCCAAGATGGGACTGTTCACGTATTGAAACAGACATTCGTTGACATTCCTCTGCTTAAACATTTTTTTTTTTTTGCTGGTGTAGCATCCTAGTACTTAATGTCACACACAAAAAGGGCAAAGTTCCAAATGCATTCTTGCCTGACACGGAATATGCACTGTTCAGGTTGACAGTTTTTCTAATTTTAAAGAGATCAAATCATGTCACTTGAAACTCTGGTTCCTGGGCTATTAGCTAAATAGAAAGAGTCTGCTCTTCATTCTCAAAGGTTTGTGGTCCTCAGGGACCTTTTCAGACAGACAACAGGCAGAAACTTCTTCCCAGACAAGCCCTGTTAGCAGTGTATATATAGAAAATCAAGACAAGAGAGGACTTATAATTTTATTTCTGGGCCATTTGACCTCCAAGTGCAGCCTGCCTGTCCTACAGCCCCAACTTCGCTGTAGTGATCAAACAGAGGCATTGTTAGTTATGACCAGCCTGTGTCTCTGCAACTTGTGGCATTCTCCAGCTCACCCTTTGGCCTGGAATTTGTCAAGCTTGTTCTGAGCCCACAGGTGATCTTTTTTTTTCCTGAAACTTTGTTAAGTTTCTGCTTAGCCATTTCTCTACTGCTGAAGCATGAAGCATAGTTATCATGCTCTAAAAATTGTTTAGATGCTTTCCACCCACCTTCAGCCAAATAACAGAGTTAGTTTTTTTTCTTTTGTTATTTTTTTAAGTAAAAATTTTCCATGGCCTCTTTTGAGAGCAAGAACCAGTTCTTTGTCACAGTATGAGGCTTTTTTCTTTAGCCTGAAGTGGTACAGGAGCAGGAGCGTGGGTTTAGAAAAAAGACAGACTCGAGTTTGAAATGTACTTTTCCAGTTACTATTCGTGTGATCTCAGACAAGATGTTAAATCTTCCCAACCTTGTTTTGCTCAACTGTGAAATGGGATGATGACACATTTCAAGTTTATGGTGAGGATGGGGGTTGGTTTAGGTATAACAGCTGGGGGAATGGTAGATGTGGGGATTCTCAAACCTGGACTCCCAGGGACACTTTTAAATAAAACTGCCCTTACCTGGGACAAAGTGAAGTTGTTCTCACGGGGAGAGTACACATTTGAATCATTTGAAAAAGTTCCAGGAGATTCAGAAGCCCAGTGAAGGTAAAGAACCAGTGGTCTAACAAAGATAACATTAAGTTAAAGAAGTAACACAAGAGACCACAGATGGTATGATTCTATTTCTGTGATGTTCTAGAAGTGATAGGATTGTGGAGACAAGAACAAGATCAGTGACAAGGCCAGGCAGCTTGGGAGAGGAGATTACTGCAGAGTGGCAGAGAGCAATGTTTTTGGATGAAAATGTTTGATAGATTGAATTGTCAATACTCATTCACCTGAATGCTTCAAAATGTAAATTTTATTGTATATAAATTATACCTTAGTTCATGAAAGAATTGTTAGCGTAGGTTCTCCATCAACATTATTTTGATGATGATGATGGTGATGATGATATAGGAGGAAAGTGATAGGGGTCTGAAACAATTTCCAAAGGTTGTATTTTTTGATAAGGGCTAGTTTGAAACTCCTGAAGCATTACAAGATAGATCGTCATAAATCCATAATTTGAAATGTGCACATTAAAACGAATGCATTTGACATGCTCTTTGTTCCAGATGCTCAGGTAAGCATGCTGAATGGGGTCTGCTGACTCTTTCATTACTAATAAAGAATAAATGACAGAGGATTGGAAAGAGTCAGCATGGGAATGAACAGTAAAAGCGGTTTTAAGCCAAAATATTCAAACTCCCTGAGGTGTTCAAGAAAGCAATCAGAGACACAAGGCTCTTGGGCGATTCTTCCCTAGTTCTGACTCTGTGAGGGATGGAAGAATGGTGCTTTGTTTTACACAGATTTGCAGAAGAAGTCTTGAGAATGTGATATGTCTGAAGAGCAAAGATGTAGGAAGTGGATATCAGCCAAGACCTGTGGTGGAGGTTTCAGTCTGAGACAGGGCCGGGCTCTCACTCACGTGTGAGGACACAGGCATTCAGAACTCTTCTGCTGGTGATCAAAACTCAAGAGCTCATCGTGACTTGCTTCTTTGGACTTGTTATTTCCAGCTTGGAACAGGTCACGATGTTCCTCTCATCTTTCCCAGTTGTGTAACTTTGACAAGTGATCTAAACTTTCAGAGTGTTAGCTTCCACACCTGAAAAATGAGGGTGATGAATTGACACTGCTGGCTTGTCGGACAGAGTAGACATAACACATGTGAAGTGCTGTGCCCACTGCCTGGTAATACATCCTGTATTCAATAAGTCAAACCATGCCCTGGGCACTGTTCTCTTTGGTTTACCTGTTTTAATTCATTTACCTTTTACCACAACTCTATGGAGTGGATATAATCGGTATTATATCCATTGCATGAGTGAGATGAGAGCAAAGAGACTGGTAATTTGGTCACTGGTAGAGGGTTGGGGGAGCCTAGTGGGCTGCCGTCTCTGGGGTCGCACAGAGTCATACACGACTGAAGCGACTTAGCAGCAGCAGCAGCAGCAGAGGGAAACCATGAATCCTATCTATGCTCACAGCCCCTTGCTCTCCCATCCTTGATGTGTGTGTGAGGCTTGTTGTAAATGGAGGGAATCTGCAGAAAATTCAGCATCAATCATTTCTCCTGGGGTGGAATTGACTCAGCATGAATCTCTAGATACTGTGCTGATCTGTGTGTGCCTATGCACCTCTGTTTGGTGGGGAAATGTTGCTCAAATGCAAGGTGATGAGTTTTGCAGTGAAGCCTGGAGACCTTGGTTAGAATTCTTGTCTGCCCCTTCCTGGGTGTGACATTTGATCTCTTTTGGGTCACTTGATATCTTGGAGATTTTATTTCACTTCTACAAAATAGGAATGCTTATGTCCATCTTACCAAAGGGTTGGGAGTGTTACATAAAATGATGGATGTATATGTACCTGGAAGACTGACTGAATGCATAGGATCCTAGTAAAGACATACATGTACTGAAGATTAAAGAAAGGTATTTTTAAGAGAAGCATGCAGCCTAACAAAGCTTATGGGGCTTATAGTTCTGGCTTGGTATTTCAGCTTCTACTTTATTGGTGATGGTTCCCAGGCAGAGTTCTGTGTCCATCCTACCTTCTGTTTTCCTGAGCAAGGAAGAAGCATGGGATATATTCCCAGGGGAAGAATCTTGGGCTTGCAATCCCAAAGCGATCTGATTCTTGGCAACCAAGGTCCTTCATCCACTTCTCCGTGTCCAGGATGGCACCTGACCTAGGGGACACTTCAGGAAGGGAGGAGGCATAATCCCTTTCTCAAGAAACTTGTCAACCAGCTTGGATGGCAAGGCTACCACTGCATTTTAGGATGGTTATGGGGGCCCATATTTCTTTTGTGTCTCTGATACCTGAAACCTGGGCAAGTGCCCAATACATGGTAAGGTTTTCATGAATGTTGAGCCATGCAAGTTTCTGGTTACTGCCAGAGATGGCCAGCAGGTGCTCAAAGTGCTGCTACCTACAGGTGGACTAGAAAAGTACGCATTTCTGGGCTTGAGGACTTCTCTTTATGGAAATTCATCAATCCTCTTCTCTCCCTGCCAGAGACTCTGAGATGCTGCTTGCTGCTCTGGAAACTGTTGGCAATTTTCTCTAATTGATGTTTTATTAATAATCCAGGAAAGAGTTTCCTTTCCATGTGGGAAGAGTAAGCTGTCAGTGAACAAAGAGATATCACCCAGGCTGGTGATGTCTAATTCTTAGCCTACAAGGGTGTGGTATCTGGAAAAGGCCAGTGGATAGAGAACTGACCTGTACTGAAAACCTGTGTTTGATAGAACTTAGCTTTGTGACCTCAGGCATGCCACTCTTTGCTAAGCTTCACATTTCTTCCCTCATCTGGTACTGTGACCAGGTTCCACAGCTTGGATGTCTGCTGTGTTCCAGGTCTCATCCCAGAGAATAACATTCACCACTTAGGACAGCTCCTGGGATAGCTGAAGAGACGGACGTGGGTACCAGGAAGAGGCCCGGGCCGCCCTCTGGCTCCGCTGTGTCTCTTTGTGAGCTTCACCTTCTCCAGGCTCCTGTTTCTTCCCTTGTAAAGTGCAGACAATGGTCCCTGCTTAGACCTGAGGGTTGCAAAGTCAGAAAAACTGCAGTGCTGCTTTTGCAAGGCCTTGGATTTTAAACGGTGATGTAGGAAGACATGAGTAACCTATAAAAGGCGTCCTCGTGCCTCAAATTTCCCCTTCCCTGAAGCCCTTCACATTCTGAAATCTTCCAGCAAGTCCCTCAGTTCCTGTGCAGAGAGAATCAGGTTTCAAAGGGCTGCCTCGCTGCCTCCACTGCAGGTGGAGGTGGGGTCGTGGAGGAGGCAACTTGACCTGGGATTTAAGGCAGTTGGTGTGACCTGGAGCTGGGGAGGGATACTTCTCCCACACCCTGGATTTGAAATTCTTTGAACAGTCATTTGCCTATAACCTAGTGATACATTTGTCTCTTTGGATTAGGATCTGAACTCCTTGAGGGTCAGAATTATTGGGCATAATAATTCTGGAGTCCTCCTCCATCCCTGTCTCCTCAGCCTAGGGCCCTATCCACAGTAGTGGCTTTATGAAAATCCACCAGACTGAATTAAGTGGGATTGAATAACTAAACCACAAAGACAAATGCTGGACTGAATATAAACACAAGCCCTGCCAGGTCTGGGTAGAGGTCATTTTTGAAAGCTGGTGTGTTGGAGGTGTGGGTGGAGGCAGGCTTATGCTCTCTGACAAATAGAGACTGTTTTCCTGTACCCTTGGGATTGAAAGCCCATGGCGTTGAGTGCATTATAGACAATTGTTCTTGGAGCTCAAGTTCCCTTACAATTCTTTCCATGGAAGGCTCATATGACAGGCTATGACATGACTCCATGATTCATAGACACTTCTGCTGCAGGCTCTTAGAAATTCTTTTCACCTGCCTGGGTCTTCCAAGTAATAGAACTTTATTCCCCTCTTGGCCTCTGAATGCCTTCATCATCGGGGAAGGAGTTTTCTCCAAAGCCTTTCCCCTGCTTCCACATTAGAAGGACTTAATCAAATACTGAAAATGCCCTGGACATGAGGTAAAAACACTGCAGAGTGTGAGTGAGAGTCTGACTCTTTGTGACTCTATGGACAGTAGCCTGCCAGGCTCCTTTGTATATGGAATTTTCCAGACAAGAATATTGGAGGGGGTTGCCATTTCCTTCTCCAGGGGATCTTCCCAACCCAGGGATTGAACATGGGTCTCCTGCATTGCAGGCATATTCTTTACCATCTGAGTCGCAGATGCTGCCGCTGCTGTTAAGTCGCTTCAGTCGAGTCCAGCTCTGTGCGACCCCATAGATTGTAGCCCACCAGGCTCCCCCGTCCCTCGGATTCTCCAGGCAAGAACACTGGAGTAGGTTGCCATTTCCTTCTCCAATGCATGAAAGTGAAAAGTGAAAGTGAAGTCTCTTTGGTTTCTGACCCTTAGCAACCCAATGGA
The DNA here is from genome assembly GCA_006408675.1 of Madoqua kirkii. Classification (NCBI taxonomy): domain Eukaryota; kingdom Metazoa; phylum Chordata; class Mammalia; order Artiodactyla; family Bovidae; genus Madoqua; species Madoqua kirkii. Next base: position 26,753 of record SJYC01019940.1, read on the forward strand.
CTGCAGCCTACCAGTCTCCTCCATCCATGGGATTTTCCAGACAAGAGTACTGGAGTGGATTGCCATTTCCTTCTCTGTCTGAGCTTCAGGGGGTGATCTAATTGAAACAGGGCAAGAATATGATTCTAAGCATCCCAGATCCAAGGAAGGTGAGGTCAGGAAGTGCCTGGGGATAGGAGGCCCGAGGCAGTAAGAGGCACACTCACTGGGAATGCATCAGATGTGACCTGGAATTGTAGGATTTCAGAGTCCAAGGGCCTTGCTTCCTCCCAAGCCCACTGCTCACCTTTGCTACCCCACCAGCCTCTGCTGCAGTGTTTCTAGGTACATGGGGTTCCCTGAATGTGGGTGCTCTGAGCCCCAAGTTCCTTCCACTTATTGCTCCCTGTTTAGAATACCCTTCCTGGTTGTCCTTTGCCTTGATGCCCTATGCCCAATAAGTCTAATTGTTATTTAGAATGAACAAAAATCTGACTGCACATTTTCTGGGCTTTTCCACTTAATTTTTTTTTTTTTTTTTACTAATTTCTTTATCATTGGCTTTGCTGGGTCTTCATTGCTGCACTTAGACTTTCTCTTAGTTGGAGGCAAGTGGGGGGCGCTCTTCGTTGCAGTGCTCAGGCTTCTCCTGTTGTGGAGCACAGGCCTTGGGGTATGTGGGCTTCACAGCTGTGTCACGTGGCTTCAGCAGTTGTGGGCCCCAGGCTCTAGGGCATGGGCTTCAGTAGTTGTGGTGCACAGGCTTAGTTGCTCTGTGGCACGTGGGATCTTCCCAGACAGGGGGTCGAACCTATGTCTCCTGCATCGGCAGGCAGATTCTTTATCACTGAACCACCTGGGAAGCCCTGAGCTGTTCTATTCCTATCAGAAGTGGCTCCCCCTACTTAGCTGTTTGTGTTCAGTAGTGAGTTCTGATATGGCCTTAAGCTGGGAAATGGCATGGCTGATTTCCAGAAAGGTCCCAGTGCTGGCTTCTGTGGGAAGTGTGACTGCCTTAATGAAGAACCTGGCTGGGAATGCAGACTGGGGGACTACACACGTGGTTCAAGGGGTGAAGGTAAAGGTTTGCAGTGAGAGTATAAGAGGAAGACTGGAGTTGGCTCAGAGATGGTGTGGGATGAAGGAAGTACCCCACCGATGTGAAGTTTGGCCAGATGCTTGCAGGAAGCCTGTGATGAGTGGAATGGAATGGAATAGAAGAGGGGCCCTCTGGTGTTCCCTGCTGATGGGTAGTCTGGCTGCAAAAGTTCCCAACAAACAAGGCAGAAACACTTGATCTGAATTTTTTGACCAAGAGTTTCTTGAACCAGGTGTGGAACACTGGCATGGTAGGTGCCTCCTCTCTCTGAGGGTGGCATGTCCCCTATCCCAGATAAATCGCCACCCCTCAGGAATAGGCAGGCACGCTTAATACATTTTACCCAGGAGAGTTTGTTCCTGTGCTTCCCTCAGCCTCCAGGGATCCACAGTCAAGGTCCTGCCTGACCTGAAATGCACAGTCAAAATGTCCCCTTGAAAGTATGTCATGAAATTCAGACGTACTCTCTCTTCCCTCTTTGGTATCCTCAAAGCTAATCTGATGGCTAGGTATCACATCTTTCCTGTGTCTGAGTTGAATAGGCATATTGTTTATCTATTTCTTACTCCTACTCCTAGAAAATATTAAAAAAATTGAAGTATAAAATGATTTGCAATTTTATGTTAGTTTCTGGCACATAGCAAAGTGATTCAGTTACACATACATATATGTGTATATATACATATATATATTGACTTCCCTGGTGGCTCCATCAGTAAAGAGTCTGCCTGAAATGTGGGAGACCTGGGTTCAATCCCTGGGTCAGGAAGATCCCTTGGAGAAGGAAACGGCAACCCACTCCAGTATTCTTGCCTGGAGAATCCCATAGATGAGGCTGGTAGGCTACAGTTCATGGGATCACAAAGAGTCGGACACAACTAAGTGACTTTCTGTCTTTCTTTTTCTTTCTATACATATATATGTGTGTGTGTGTGTGTGTATGTATATTATATATATATATATATTCATATTATTTTCACTATGGTTTATTAAAAGATACTGAATATCATTCCCTCTGCTAAACAATAGGACCTTATGGCTTATCTTTTTTTTATAATAATCGTTTGCAATTGTTAATCCTCAACACCCAGTCCGACCCTCTCCTGCCCTGCTTTCCCATGGCAACCACAAATCTATTCTCTATGTCTGGATTCTGTCCCTGTTTTGTAGATGAATTCATTCGTGTCACATTTTAGATCCCACATATACATGGAGAATCGTTTTTGTACCCCACTCTCTGTAGCCCCAGTCTAACAGCATACTTGTACACAGTAGATGCTCAGAATTGTTCTTGAAACAAACAAGGTATCTAGCCTTTCTGGGAGCCAAAGGCCACGGTCATCCTTCTTCATTTAAAACAATTGGGAGTGCCATACTTTTAACTCATTTTTGCTCAGAGTGCTGGGGCCTTGGGAATGTGACATATCCAGACAGACTCGGGGACAAGGGAACCAGCAGCACCAATTAAGTGTGTACATGTGAGTTTGTGTAGGAAGGTGAAGGGGTGGCATAGGAGAACACAATAAATGTGCAGTACTGAGCGCAGAACCAGTGTTCGAACACCTGTACAGCCTTCTCCTTTCTGGATGGAGTCTTTCAGGACCACAAATACAAAACACCCTGAAAATCCCTCCATTGCAAGAGCTGATACAGGAGAGATGTAGACGATAAACACTGGCGGGTGCAGCCTACAAGCCACTTGGCAGAATTCCTCTTTGGCTCCAAAACTGGCTCTGTGTGTCTGACCCTAAGATCTCCAACTCCCTCTGAAATGACCTTCAATGAGCTATTGTTTGAGCACCACTGTCTATTCTGGGTGCCAACCCTAAGTTTCAAAGGTCTGTAATAGGTCTGACCCACCCTGTATTCTGGCTCTGCCAAATCTCATTTTCTTTTCATCTCTGACTCTTCCAAACAGTTACCCCTTTAGGAAAATCATCTTGGAGATGTCACCTAACTTCACTTGGCTTTAGTTGTTTTCAAAAGTCCTTCCTGTTCTGATAAGCTGGGGCTATAATTTCATTTCCATCCCTTGAAGGCTTTTCCACACACAGAGCTCCTTCTAGGAGCAGAGCAAGTGATGCTATTAATACTTTGGACAATGACCCAAGGCCCATGTCATCTCCTGAGAGGCCTCTTTGCTTCATGCTGTGGTTCCTCCTACTCTTCAAGCCCATGGGTGAGGCTGAACTTCACACCTAGAGGCTTTTCTCTACCTCATTGTTCACAAATTCTTTTCAGGAAATCCTGCAAATCCAGCTTCATTCATTCCTAAACAGAAGCTTTCCAAAAAGGTGTCTTTTCCTTTAACCTTTACATGAAAATAAGTCAATGGTTATGGGGTAATTCTGAGACTGTCCCCTTGCCCTGTGACAATTACTGTGTGATTCAGATTAAAAAATGATATCTCCAACTAAGGCCATATGGGAAATAGTTCTCTTCTCACATCAGAGGCCAAGCTACCAGCAGACAAATATAACAGTTTATGAATAATTCAGTTATGCTTCTGATCTGCCTGTTAATAATGCTTGGAACGATATCCCAGATACGATTGAGAAGGGGACAGTGCAATGGATGAAGGGAGGCTGAGCATCCTGAGGCCCTCTAGCCTGATCCCATGGAGACTGTGCATCCAGAAGAAGCGTCAGGTGTTTGCCACTCATGTCAAGGTCAGAGCCATAGTGAATGCTTCTGTTCCCATACTGTGGTCATGTCATCGTCTAGTGATCAACTGACATCCATCCTGCATTCTTTCCTTGGTTGGACAGCTATGAATTTATTTATTTATTTTTGGTCACACACCATGCAGGATCTTGTTTCCCTGACCAGGGAATTAACCCATGCCCCCTGCAGTGGACACATGGAGTCTTAACCACTGGACCACCAGAGAAGTCCCAGAGCAGTGAAATTTTGAGCAACGCCTTCATCCTCAGCTCTCGGAATGAGCTCTGATTTGCCTGATGAATCAGAAATCTTACTGCCTTGCTTTAGGAATGGGTATGGGCTCCCCAGGTCTAAATCAATCCAATACACAGCTATTTCTGGCTCTGGGGATCATTTTTATCATGGCCGCATAGTCACTTTCAGGTCAACGAGATGTGAGGGGAAATGTGTTAAAAAATTTGGAGTGTAGCTTCCCATTCCTCTGATCCTCCTACACCTACTTTGCTTCTGTCAGTCTAAAACTGAATTCAAGCCACATAGGCGAACACAGATGAGTGATAGCAGAGAAGCAGCCTGAGGCACTGGCTTCAGGCAGCCAGGAGGTCTGCTGTACCTCTAGGCATTCAATTATGTGACCCAAGTCATTTATTCATGATTAAATTATTTTTTCTATGTTTTGAAACATAAACTGATAGAAGCAGAGTGTTACAGACTTGGGACTTCCCAGGTGGCTCAGGGGTAAAGGATCCACCTGCCAACGGGGGAGATGAGGGTTTGATCCTTGGGTGGAGAAGATGCCCTGGAGGAGGAAGTGGCAACCCACTCCAGTATTCTTGCCTGGGAAATCCCACGGACAGAGGAGCCTGGAGGGCTACAGTCCATGGGGTCACAAAGAGACAGGACTGGGAGACCGAGCACATTCGTAGGTTATAGACTTGATGGGAGAGTGGATAAAGTCAAAGGATTCCTAGTGGTAGGGCTGCCTGAGGACTTGGGAAAAGGCGAGGAGGGTAACAGGAAGAGTGGTGGTGATGATTTAGTTGCTAAGTCATGTCTGACTCTTTGCGACCCCATGGACTGTAACCCCCCGGGCTCCTCTGTCCACAGCATTCTCCAGGCAAGAATACTGGAGTGGGTTGCCACTTCCTTTTCCAGGGTATAGGCTTTGTGAAATGCTTGTTCTGTACATTTGGGTAGATCTACTAGTCTTCCAGGAGGGGACTGTTCACTTGATGTCAAACTCCTTGAGGACCCTGTGTCGTCAGCATCCGAGTCCCTAGTGCCCACCTCAGAGCCTATGCATACTTTGTGGATCAGTCAGTCAATGAAGGAATGAAGAAAGCAATGAGTGAGTGGATCTCTTGTTGCTCCAGGCTATGCAGATTAGTAGGTACAATAAAGGTTAGAAAAAGCAGCAGTTAAAGGTTAAAAGAGGCATTGGAGCAACCGGTCACCAAATTCAAGAGATGAATTGAGAGGCCAACGCGAGATGATTCAGGTCCTTTCTGGTGAGGGACTGAGCTGGACAGATGGAAGAAAGCGGGACTCCATGGGACCTGAGATCAGAAAAGCAGCCTTGGAATTACTATTTGGAGACTGGTGTCTGTTAATCAAATTCATTTCAGATGTGCTCCCTTAACAGACTTGCAGACTTGATGGGATTACAGATCAGCCTGGTGAGTGTGTTTTCCTGGAGGTGGTGGGACCCTGTGGAGAGTGACAGTCCCATAGGATTACTCAGGAGGTGGTTCCAGGGCCTCTGGCCCAAAGACTCTCAGAGTAATTATAGTATCAACTGCATTATCAGTGCCAGCCAGGCCTCCTGAGAAGCTGGAAATCAATCTCTATCATTTTGCTTTTATTTCTTCACCAACTGCAAGACAGAGATCAGCCAGGGATAGCTGAGAATTTAACATGTGCTTATCTCTTTCATGGGCATTCATTGAAATCAGAGCGCTCAATTAAAGCATCCAGTTCCCAATACAGAATTTCTGGAGAGAGGATTTGAGACCCTTTGCTTTCCTTCCACAGCCACCGGCATCTCACTCCATCAGCCAGCCATTATCCTTCCTATTTGAGTCCTATGCTCTGCTTTACTCACAGCATGAAAAGATAGACACAACTCTGTCTTAGCAAACACACCTATTCTTCAGCCATATTTCCCTCTAGTTTGTACCTCATTTTCCTCCTTTACATCTCTTCCAATCTCTATGGAGACAAGTCTGGACCGCTCTATGTTTACCATCTCTGGTTCTGCACCCTCCCTCTGATGCTCTCTGCACCTTGACTTCTGTCCCTTCCCCTCTCCAAGTCAGCTCTTAACCATGACCTCTTAGTTGTTGAATAAATTGCACATTAAAAATGCTCAAGACACTTAGATGACCACGCAGTGATCATCCAACTCAGACACTTTGCAGGACCACTTTCAGGGCAAATGGGGATGAATGTATGGACCACACCCCACATCTGGCTCTCCCAAAAGAACAAGGATGAGGGATGTTCTAATGATGAAACAGTTTTACCAATATTTGTTCACTAACAGACAATGGACATGTGGCCTAGAGAGTCAGAGCAACTTGCTCAAGGTCATACAGCGTTAGGACCTGAACCCAGGCTTCTTGCCTCTAAACACGTATTTAGGACTCACTGCACACCAGGCACTGTTCTAAATATTTCACAACGATGAGTGTCACCGCAGTTCTATAAAGTAGATACTGTTACTCTTGTCCAACGTAAGTAATGAAGGGTAAGTATGGAGTGGTAAGTAACTTGGCCGAAATTAGATCAGACCCCAGCACCCAGGGCTTGACTTCTGTGCCACACTGCATTTCCATTGTGCTTATTGTTCATGCCAGACCTTCCCAGCCAGGCTGCGTGATGTGCTCCATGGTCAGAAGTGGTCCTAGATAATCTCCTTGGTTCCATAGCTAGCTAGATGAGGGTTGGGACAGCCATGGCTTCTAGACTTGTCCCTTGTTGCTGAGATCTTCCTTGCCTCTACTCCTGTGGGTCACGCAAATGTTGTTTTCCATGCTCAACATGATGGCAAAAATTTAATAAGTATTGTCCATGGAATGCAATATTAAGCTGAGCACTCTACCATATGTTAGTATGGTGTTGTGTATGAATCTCTCAAAAATTTTATAGAGGTTGCTATAGCATTGGCAGATTCACTGGGATGAAATGGGGGTAGGGAGAAGGGGAAGGAAGAGATTCTGAAAGAATGTTCATTACACAGGAATTAGTGTTTATTTCCTTATCTAAATACCTTCTTCTGAATTTCTCATAAGACTAACCCTACTCTTACTTAATATAGTAAAATGTCCTCTTGAAATCAAAGTCACAATGAATTATATAGGATTGCCATATAAAATGAGATAGCTCCTAAAACAGAATTATTGCTTACAGAAAAGGATCAAATCAGGTAGTTCTTTTATAGTCTTGTGTTAGCTGTTTGCCCCCCAAGACAGAGATTTTAATGATTAAGGTTATTGCTAAAAGCATAAATTGTTGCTAATTAATATAATACATAATCTCCTTAATTCCCCCACATTCTATGCTACTGCTATAATAAAAATACCACTAAATAGTACTTAAGCCTTTAACAGTACCGACAACACTATATTTGCATCAGATCTGTAAAACATTCTCCTGCCTAATATCTGATATGAGGGTTTGGCATTAATGAGGATATCCTCAAATGTCCCTTGGAATATTCAGTAATATGAAAATTCTACAAGACTTTCCATTGGCTTCACTGGTGGTCTGACAGTAAAGAATATGCCTGTTAATGTAGGAGACATAAGAGGTGCAGGTTTGATCCCTGGGTCAGGAAGATCCCCTGGAGGAGGGCATAGTAACCTGCTCCAGTATTATTGCCTGGAGAATCCCCATAGACAGAGGAGCCTGGCAGGCTATACAGTCCATGGGGTGGCAAAGAGTCAGACATAACTGAGTGATAAACAACAACAACAAAAAATGAACCTTTCCATGAAATGGCAGTCCCCAGATAACAGAGGAGTCCAAACTCATCCCCAGGAACATTTCCACTGTTCACATTCCCAGAGTTGTTTTGCTCATCTCAATAACCTCAGACATGCAGATGACACCACACTTATGGCAGAAAATGAAGAAGAACTAAAGAGTCTCTTGATGAAAGTGAAAGAGGAGAGTGAAAAAGTTGGCTTAAAACTCAACATTCAGAAAACTAAGATCATGGCATCTAGTCCCATCACTTCATGGCAAATATATGGGGAAACAATGGAAACAGTGAGAGACTTTATTTTTGGGGGGTCAAAAATTACTGCAGATGGTGATTGCAGCCATGAAATTATAAGATGTTTCTCATTGGAAGGAAAGTTATGACCAACCTAGACAACATATTAAAAAGCAAAGACATTACTTTGCCAACAAAGATCTGTCTAGTAAAGGCTATGGTTTTTCCAGTAATCATGTATGGATGTGAGAGTTGGACTGTGAAGAAAGCTGAGTGCTGAAGAATTGATGCTTTTGAACTGTGGTGTTGGAGAAGACTCTTGAGAGTCCCTTGGAGTGCAAGGAGATCCAGCCAGTCCATCCTAAAGAGATCAGTCCTGGGTGTTCATTGGAAGGACTGATGCTGAAGCTGAAACCCTGATGCCTTGGCCACCTGATGCAAAGAACAGACTCATTGGAAAAGACCCTGATGCTGGGAAAGTTTAAAGTCAGGAGGAGAAGGGGATGACAGAGGATGAGATGACTGAATGGCATTACTGACTCTATGGACATGAATTTGAGCAAGCTCCAGGTGTTGGTGATGGACAGCGCGGCCTAGGCCTGATGTGCTGCAGTCCATGTGGTCGCAAAGAGCTAGACAAGACTGAGTTACTGAACTGAATTGAACTGAGAGTCACCTCCAAAGGAAAGCTCCTAGGGACTCAAGGAGGAAAGAGCTTCAGAGAGTCAGGGACAGGAACAAAGTGAAGGGTTTGTTCTCTTGTGTTCAAGCTTCTGTCTCTCAAGGGTTCACTCTATCAAGCACTTTGCTTCCCTTAGAAGGTCTGTTGTTAAATCACATAAAATGATACTCCTCTTGAACTGTTCTTGTGTTTGTGGAAGGTGCACAGCCCTGGGGTAGGTGTTAGTTAGGATATACTTCAGTCTGATTATTGGTAGATGTATGGGTTTCTTACGGTCAAGGTACTGCAAATGTAGTGGCTCAAAATAAAATTACCATCTTTTAGTTCTAAAAGTCAGAAGCCCAGAATAGGTCTCCCTGGGCTCAACTTGAGGTGCATTAAGTCTGAGTTTCTTATGGAGACTATGGGGGCGAGCCAAACCTTATCTTTTCCAGCTTTTAGAAGCTACATGCATTCCCTGGTTCATGGTCCCATCTATCTTCAAAGCCAGCAATCAGCGATCAGGTCTTTCTTGCAGAACAGCCTTTGAATGTTGACTTTTATGTCTCTCTTCCATGTTTAAGGATGCTTGTGATTACATCGTGTCCATCTGGATAATCCAGGATATTCTCCCTATTTTGAGACCACATGATTAGCAACCTTAATTCCATCTGCTACCTTAGTTCCCTTTTGATATATAACATATTCACAAGTCCCTGGAATGAGGACATGGACGGTTGGTGAAGCCATTATTTTGCCAGCCACATCAGATGATGGGTCTGGCAGATGCAGCTTGACTTTTCAACCACGTGTCCCTGATACCATTCATTCTTTTGCCTGGGACAGTTGGCCTGGTTGGAAGAGCCCTTGGCTGGCTTGCGATCAGTTGACTGACTTTCTTGATATGTCCGGAGAATTCAAGAGAAAATTTTCATGCCAAGTCCAATCTGTAACCTCTAGTGCAGTCTTTTCTACTAGCCATGTCTCTCTGGTATCTTGGGGAAACTTAGAACCTAGTACTATTACTGCCACTACTAATAATACATTTTTCCTCTTTATTATCTCCTTTTTCTTTTAATACCTAACTTATTAATGAATACTATATTCTAGGAACCATCTTAACTTCTTTAACAGAATTATCTAATTCTTATTGCAATCCTATGAGCTAGGTATTATTCCCCATTTTTATATATGAGGAAACTGAGGCACCAATGCACATGCCAAGCACAGGATTGATATCTAGGTCTACACTTCCATTCAAAGAGATTCAGAATTAGGGAAAACTAGCACATGAGCTTAAAAGGAAGGAACACAGCCTAAACAACATGATCAACTCCCCCCTTTCCAAAGTACTACCAAAGCAGGGTTGGGGGTAGGGAACTTTGCAGTATCCATGGGGCTTTCCAGCTATGGCATGTACTCAACATACATCTTCGCCAGTCAAGAAGGTCCACTATGGGGTTCATATGTCTCCCCTAAATGGGACTTTGTTTTTGTTTTTCATAGCTACATCAAAGAAAGAATCCCTAATATTCAGTTGGATGGTAATAGAATTTTCAGCTAATGAGTCTCTAAGAACTACCTGGAATAAACTGTCGTAGGCAATGTAAACAAACATAGGCAAAATATTCCACAAAATCATGTGAGGGCACCTCCCTAAACTGAACTGACTCAGAGTTTAGACTGAATAGTCATGCAAGGCCACTTGCCAAAATTTATTTTCTCTAGTAGCAATATTATAGGTGCCCTGGGCTCCTAACTCTAATGCATTTGGCTGTGGGTTATATAAATTTAGGTTTCTAAATTTATATCAAGCAGATAGTTCAGGTGGTAATGAAATGCTTTGGGTAAGTATAATTTTCCTTTCAAAAGGAAAGTGACAAAGAAGTGCCAAGGTTTGCAGGGATAATAACATACTTTACACTGAGTTACTGACAGGACTCCAGGAAGCTCTAATTTCTTGGACAAACATTCTGGAGACACAGATCTTCCCAATGCCCTTGAAAGGTAGGTGGTAGGTAAAGTTGTTTTGGTTCTTTCCTATGATATGAAGTGGGGGAAGGCTGCCAGGTCCAGGGCAAACTAAAAAGGGGATGGGACTCAGGACAGCATAGGTCCCGCAGCCTCAGGGTACTGGCATCTCATACATTTGGTGAGATTATACCATTAGTACTCTAAAGCTATAATGCTATTTCATAATTTGTATTGTATTTGCCAGATCATGCAGATCTCCAAACAGTCATGGATTTGGGAAAAATAAATCCCAATGAACTCGAATCTTCTAGTTTTTCCATTTCTGCATCTCTCTGGTTATACTTAGAGGTCTCTTAGGGACCATTTGTTCAGATGTAATAAAGTACTACAAGTTTCATGGCTTAACACAACTGAAATGTATTCTTTCACATCTGGGGAATCTAGAATCTGAAATTAGAGCCATTCTTACTCCCAAGGTGCTAGGGAGGATTCTTCTTTGCCTCTATCTAGCTTTTGGTGGCTGCGAGCAATCTTGGTGGTCGTGAGCCATCTGTGGTAGTCCTTGACTTGCTATGCATCACTTCAGTCTCTGCCTTCAACCTCCCGTGGAACACTTGCTGTGTTTCTCTGTATCCACATTTCTCTCTTCTTATAAGGACAGCTCTCATTGTATTTGGGTGCACCGAATTCCAGTACAAACTTATACTGACTTGATTACACCTTCAGAGACCACACTTCTGCATCAGGTCACCCTCATGGGCACTGCAGGTTAGGATCTAAATATATCTTCTAGGGGATACAAGTCTTTCCTTCAGTGACTATCCGATTTACTGAGACTCAATCATTGCAAACTTCTCTATGTGGCAGTTTGAGAAAGACCACAATTGCAAGAAATGTGATAGACTTGGTTTCTTCTGTTCAGTAACCCAAGTGAACCCTCGGAACCCACTCAAGCCTCGGAGGATGCCAGCTTTGGAGTCAGACTCTAGCAGCCATGGCAACGACCTTCTTCTCCCGATGCTGCGGTCTGGGGCAATTTTGTGCCTAAACAAAGAAGGTTTTCAAAAATGATGGTGTATAAATGTCAATCCCAATCTCCCAATTCACCCCATCCCTCTTTCTCCACTGGGATCCATATGTTTGTTCTCTATATCTTTGTCTCTATTTCTGTTTTGTAAATAAGATCATCCATACCATTTTTTTTTTCAGATTCCACATATATGTGTTCATATACGAGAGTTGTTTTTCTCTTTCTGACTTACTTCACTTTGCATAAGTTTCTAGAACCATCCATGTCTCTACAAAAATGACCCATTTTTGTTCCTTTTTATGGCTGAGTAATGTTCCATTGTGTATATGCACCACATCTTCTTTATCCATTCTTCTGCTGATGGAAATTTAGATAAATAGATAACTAGTGAAAACCTACTGTATAGCACAGAGAACTCTACTAGTGCTCTGTGGTGACCTAAATGGGATGGAAATCCAAAAAGGAGGGGATATATATATATATATAGCTGATTCACTCTGCTGTACAGTGGAAATTAACATAACAATGTAAGGTAACTGTATTCCAGTAAGAATTCTTTTAAAAAAAATGATGCTAGAACAGTTAAAAGACTAAAGGAGAAGAAGAGAGAGAAGCCACTGGCCAAGAAAAGGCCCAGGTTTTATAGGGCAGAGTCCCATCCCAGCTCTCTGTGCTGAATGGCTAGGAGCCAACTCCCTTCAGCAGCCCAGCTAAGCAGTACTTGAGATGGGCAGTGTGGTCTCCTCTCCCCCTTTAGCATCAGCACGCTAACTCTGCACCACCTCGGACCACCACAGGCTACAGGCCACAGGCCACACTCCCATCACTCTCACACGTGTAAACATGTCTCCAGTGAAGGGCTATTTAAGAGGGTGTCCTTTCCTTTTATCGAGGGGCCATATAAGAAATGACTAAATAAAGCATGTTTCTATATCTTCTATAAAAAAGCTACTAAAAAGAGCATCCCTGCCGTAGTTCCATGAGCCTTTGTCAGCCTCTCTGTAACGATTGCCTCTTAAAAGTTGCTGCTAGAAAAAGGTTTGTCTTTCCTGTCACCCTGTTTTTCTTGTTAGCAGCAAAGGAGAGCACTAACGATTTGGGGGTTTTATGGTTGTTAGATTTTTGCTTTTGTTGTCAGAAAGCCACAAGGGTCTGAGTCTCTATGTTCTACCAGATGTTTTGCTAGTTGCTTTTGCAATGCCACTCACTTATCAGAATAAAAACATCATCTTTTAAGAGTGCCGAGTGGAAGCAGGACTCTGTTGTCATCCCTTCCCTGCCCAAGGGGCCAGAAATTGACTCTCACAGCCAAGTAGGGACCACCAAATATAGATATCTACATAGAACGACACCCGGAGTGGTTCTTCAGTATTTTGAATGTGGCCAAATCCACGTTGTGGAATGAG
>SJYC01019941.1:0-27068 GCA_006408675.1 Madoqua kirkii
GAAGCACAAGCTGGAATCAAGATTGCCAGGAGAAATATCAATAACCTCAGATATGCAGATGACACCACCCCTATGGCAGAAAGTGAAGAGGAACTAAAAAACCTCTTGATGAAAGTCAAAGAGGAGAGTGAAAAAGTTGGCTTAAAGTTCAATATTCAGAAAACTAAGATCATGGCATCTGGTCCCATCACTTCATGAGAAATAGATGTGGAAACAGTGTCAGACTTTATTTTGGGGGGCTCCAAAATCTCTGCAGATAGTGACTGCAATCATGAAATTAAAAGACCCTTGCTCCTTGGAAGAAAAGTTATGACCAACCTAGATAGCATATTAAAAAGCAGAGTCATTACTTTGCCGACAGTGGTCTGTCTAGTCAAAGCTATTGTTTTCCCAGTAGTCATGTATGGATGTGAGAGTTGGACTGTAAAGAAAGTTGAGCACCAAAGAACTGATTCCTTTGGACTGTGGTGTTGGAAAAGACTCTTGAGAGTCCCTTGAACTGCAAGGAGATCCAATGAGATCATCCTAAAAGAAATAAGTCCTGAATATTCATTGGAAAGACTGATGCTGAAGCTCCAATACTTTGGCCAAGTGATGCAAAGAACTGACTAATTGGAAAAAAACCTGATGCTGGGAAAGATTGAAGGTGGGAGGAGAAGGAGATAGACAGAGGATGAGATGGTTGGATGGCATCAGCTCCTCAATGGATATGAGTCTGAGTATGCTCTGGGAGTTGGTGACGGACAGGGAGGCCGGGTGTGTTGCAGTCCATGGGGCCGCAAAGAGTCAGACATGACTGAGCAACTGAAATAAACTGACTGATATATAAAATTATGTGAATTGTAAAAGATTTTTTTTAAGTGTATAAAATCTGGATAGACCAGAAGGATTTTGGCTAGATTACCTCATGGGACCAGTTGCCAAGTGACCAGTCTTTTTCTATTTCTCCTTATCTGTATGGATTCCATGAAGTCCAGCCGTGTCATGCCATCTAATGCTTCCACTTGCTCTCATAGGCATAGGCAACATTGTCTCTACTCAAGATGGGCTGTCTTCATTTCAGGACAGCCCCTTACCTGGGGTTATAGACTCTGTGCAGGGGAGCCCAAAGGGAGATGCCCAGAGACCATGGAAGGAGAGCCCAGTGCCTGAGGCAGGATGTAAATCTGGCATCTTCACTCCTCTCTTCGTAAATCGGAGAAGGGATGTGTGTGTGTGTGTGTGTGTGTGTGTGTGTGTATGTGTGTGTGTGTGTAAGCATGCACACTCAGGTGCCATTGTGTTCAACATCTTCAGAATTTGTGCTATGCAAATTCATCTCCTCCATCTCAGCTCATGCATTCCATCATGTGTAAACCAGATGTTACTGTCTAGAGAATGAATGAATATGTACCTAGATGCTCTGGGTTTGACAGCATGCATTATAAAAAGAGAGCTCTGGAAAACATCAATGAAAAGCTTAGAGAGAAGGAATCCTGAAGGAAAGAAAAACATCAGTGGTCTGTAGAACTGAATTGATGAAGATGAAATAGAGCATATTCATTCTTTCATTCACTCACTCACTCACTCCACCATTATTCTGTTGGGCATGTACTTGGCCCCAGCTTACTTGTTCTTTCACTAGACTAAGTTCTGTGTCAACCGTTAGAGTAAGATACTGAATGTAAACAGATATTCAGTTAGGGTTACAGACTTAATTTATTTAAGAAATATTTATTTATTAAAAAGTGTTATTGGAATATAGTTGACTTACAATGTTGTGTTAGTTTCAGATGTACAGCAAAGTGAATCAATTATACATATATACACTCTTTTTTAATATTCTTTTCCCTTGTAGGCCATTACAGAGTATTGAGCAGAGTTTCCTGTGCTATACAAGCAGGATTTTTTTAAATTAGGTATGTATTTTATATAGTGTGTATATGACAACTCAAATCTCCCAGTCCATCCCTCCCTTCCTTATCCCCTGGTAACTGTAAATTTGTTTTCTTAATCTGTGACTCTACTTCTGTTCTGTAAACAAGTTTATATGTATCTACTCTTTTAGATTCTGTATACAAGCAATATCCTCTGATGTTTATCTTTCTGTGTCTGATTTACTTTGCCCAGTATGACATTCTCTAGATCCATCCATGTTGCTGAAGGTGCTGTTGTTTTGTCTTTTTTATGGCCGAGTAATATTCCTTTGTATGTGTGTGCCACATCCTCTTTATCCATCCCTCAACTGTGACTAGTCAGTCATACAAGTATGAAACTGCAGCTGTGACTAGTGCCATCAAGAAGGAAAGAATGCCAATAGCCACTAAGTGGAGAAGTGAGCTGCAAAGTGAGTTCAAGGCTGATGGGAGAGCAGCTCACTCACAAGAGACTATCTTTTAAAAACATTTACAGGTGAGCCAATTCATACACAGATGAAGTGTGTTATAGTGTAAAAGAATGCCAGTGATGAAAGGGGCTCGGGGTCTGCCCTTTGTTTTACAGGTGGGGAGGCTGAGGTCAGAAAGGCCATCAACATAGACAGTGTACCACGTGAGCTTTCTTATTTCCCTTCCTGATGCTTTCTTCCCTCCACAGTGTTACTACCCACTGAATCCTTCAATATGTAAGTATGTGTGTATGTGTGTGTGTGTGTGTGTGTGTGTGTGTTTATGTAAATGAACACATAATTTATTTGACTGTTTACCTCCTCTGTCCTCCTCGAGGACGACGATTTTTGTTTTTATCACATGTTGCTCTAACTCCCTTTGTTATAGGAATATTTTGCCACATATGTAACACTGTATGAAAATAATGAACCCAGTGTGTAGTTGTTGTTTAATAATTGTCACCTTCTAGCCCTCTGGTCACAGCTTTGCTAAAATGTTAAGAGCATGCCTGTTTTCTTGGTTATTCAGTTAGCTGCGTACCCTGAAGGTTGAGACTTATGATCAATCACCTGGGCAAATCTGCTCTTTCTACCATTTGGTTTGAAAACCAGTTTAACCAGTTATGTTTTGAGTATGGGAAGGAGGAGTCTCATCATTTGTGAGTCAGTAAATACAAAAAAGCATCGACCCTGTGACCCTGAATGTATCACTTATCCTTTCTGGATCTATTCCGTATTTGCACAATGCCTGTATCATGGATTTACAGTGATGATTAAAGAATGGTGACCATGGGAAGGCACGTGCATGGGGCCTGGCACATGGTGTTGTTATTGTTTGGTCACTTAAACCGTGTCTGACTCTTGCAACCCCATGGACTGAAGCCCACCAGGCTCCTCTGTCCATGAAAATTTCTAGGCAAGAATAATGGAGTGGGTTGCCATTTCCTATGCCGGGGGATCTTCCCACCCCGGAATTGAACCCATGTTTCCTGCATTGACAGGTGGATTCTTTACCACTGAGCCACAGGGAAACCCCTGACACACAGTAGGTGCCCAGTAAATTTTTGGGAAACTACTACTTGTTGAGGTAAGAGGGGGTGAAGTGCATGGTTGGCAATGCCAAAGAAGTTGGATAAAATCATTGCAGGCCCAGTGCAGGAGAGCTCAGGGAAGGCCGTGTGACAGAGACGGGTCTTAAGCAGTGGGAGGAGAGGCTAGCTTGAAAGCTGATTTAGCTTTAGTCTCTCCTGCCAGGGCTGTCTGTGCATCCTGGCTGGGTTCTTTCAGTTCTGCAATTTTATCTGTATCCTCTGTGGTTTACTAAGGCTCCTTTCTCTCTGCTCAACTCAAGGTAACTCATCAAGCATCAGTAGTTTCTTTTCTCTGTCTAGTGAATATGAGAGCAATAATTTTATTCCCCTGCCCTTAAAAAGTTTGCCATCTAGAGGGGGTAGGGAAAAAGTAAGTTGCTGAGGCTCCATTCTATGGCCTAGAGAGAACACTTCTTCACCACTACAGTCACTGTTTTTATAATACTGCTTGGGACACAGAATTCACTAGATAAATATTTGCTGAACAAGTCATTATCGGTTTGAATTAGCCATCTCTGGATTCTCTCTTCCCCCATTAGGGATGAAGGAAAAGATGTTTCTTCATTGGCAATTGTGACCAGACTTATTCAAACATTGGATTATTGACATTTGAGACCTGAGCTAAATAATAACACTTTAGAAGACCTGTTACTTTCCATGCCTGGTTATATGCTTTGCCTGGAGAATTCTGTGGACAGTAGAGACTGGCAGATTATAGTCCATGGGGTTTCAAAGAGTCAGACATGACTGAGCAACTATCACACTATATGATTTACAAATATTATCTCTCCTTTACCTTACAGTAACATGACCTAGGCTATGACTAGCCTTATTTTATGGATGATGACATTGAGGCTCAGAAGTTAAAGTTCAAAGGCATTCATGTTCAAAACCCTATTCTCCTCAATGTTGTAGTTTGCTTAGTTTAGGGCAGTGGTGGTCTCACTTGGATTTTTGGGTAGAATTGGGTCCCTACAGTAGCTTCAACCCTCATTTCTTTCATTGGAATGAGTGTGTGAGTGTAATTCTTTCTGTACCTCCTAAATTCCTAAACTGACCCAGAGTCTGCTCAATCCCGTGTTTTGAACAGTCTATTAGTGATACAATGTGATAAAATTATCACAACAAACCACACCCACAATATTTAGAGAATATTCTAAAAAGGCAACACTTCTAACACTTTTAGAAGCAATCTCAAGCAAGATTATGTTTCTGGAATGAAATATGCAATAAAACCAGACCTACATAGCTTCTGCCAGCCAGACACTATAGCAGAGATTTAGCAGCATGTAAGGGAAGAATATTATCCAGAGACAACACAAACAACACAACAAAACAACGGCATGTTTCAACCCTGTTGAATGCCATCCTAGTTGTGTCAGGAGTCCAGAAATCATCTTACATGTAGGGTAAATGTAAGAGGAAGAAGCGACTCATCAGAGGTTTGAGGAGGTAAAATACCTGGAGTAAAATCTACCTATCCTAGACAGCCTGCTCTTTCAGAGAGTAACATTCCTAGCTTCCTGAGAAAGTGTGGACATTCCCTTTGGTAGTCCCCTCTCCCCCATCATCGGGACAGATACTTCTATAAGTCCTCTTGCCCACACCACACTTAAGGTTCATTCAGTGCTTTTAAACACCTGAATCCCTAAATCCCCACCTTCTCTTTGAGTCCTGGGCCTTCTCCGTCCCCAGTTCTGAACTGATGTAGGTTTGTCTGGGGTCTAGGCTCTGCTCTGTTTTGAGCAGGCTTGCATGGCATAGGGCCAGGTTCTGTATCCACCCCACCTCAACTCTCCATGTTTTGCTCCTCTCTCTGCATGGCATTGCCCCAGTCCATTTGCAACCCTGTACCAGAGTGGTGTACTATGGTTGTACTGCTTCCCTGTCTAAAAGACTTCACTTCCTTCTCTTAGGTCCTACCTGGTTCTCACATTTGTTTCATCTAAAGAGTTTTATAATTTTTAGGCATACCTAGTTTTTTGAACCATATCATTTCAAGAGTAGATATATGTACATATCTTGGAGTTGTCCTTTAGAGGCAGGTATGGAGAGTGCAAGCCCATCTAAGGAGAGGGAGGGGGGCATTAATCTTGTTATCACGAAATATACCTAATGACACCTGAGATTTTCTACACTGATCTTGCCCATCTTTTTACTGAAATTTGTTCCATTGTTCCCACCTCCATGTGACATAGCTCGCCTAGTAGTAAAGGGTGGGCTGTCCAGTTATCCTTATGATGGACCTTCTTATATGGCTCTAAGAGGCATCTCTTTTCAGCAAACTGGATGGGCTCCCTCTGCAGCAGAGTCACTCCACTGTGCTCCTTGATTCTTGTTTCCTGTTAGGGGAAATTTTCCCCCTGCCCTCCTGTGTCCATGAGGGAATGCTGACTCCCAGAGGCGATGTTGGAATAGCACTTATAGCTCTCTTATCATCCCTGTATACCTTGGAGCAGTGGAAGAGTGATTTAGCTCCTGAGTGGAATATTCGGAGTCTGACGTCTTTGTCTGTCTTTCTCATTTAAGCAAGGTTAGAGTAATAAATAATACTGCTCCCGATATCCAGGCATCATTCATCCTTGAGGTGCTGCCTTGATAGCAATGAATGTAAGTTTTCCCTCTGTTCTTCCATAGAAGGAGTCTTTCAACAGGCAGATTCTGTCCCTGCAAGAGGGTAGGAGGGGAGGATGAAACAAGTGAAGCATGCCTGGATAGATCTCACTGCTCTGCTTCTACCTGGGCAGATACATTCAGTTACTTAGAGGTGGAATCCTGATGGCTTCTCCAATGACTCAGCAGGTAAAGAATCCACCTGTATTGCAGGAGCATCAGGAGACTCGTGTTTGATCCCTGGGCTGGGAAGATCCTTTGGAGAAGGAAATTACAGCCTATTTCAGTGTTCTTGTCTGAAAAATTCCATGGACAGAGATGCCTGGGGGGCTACAGTCCAAAAGATTGCAAAGAATCAGACATAAATGAGCACCCATGCATGGCTACTTAGAGGTAGAGAGGTGGGCTATGGGCTTGTTGTTGTTGTTCAGTCACAAAGTCATGTCCAACTCTTTGTGACCCCATGAACTGCAGCCAGACTTTGCTGACCTTCAGTGTCTCTTGCAGTTTGCTCAAACTCATGTCTGTTAAGTTGGTGATGCCATCCAATCAATTCATCCTCTGTCATCCCCTCTCCTCTTGTCTTCAATCTTTCCCAGAATCAGGGTCTTTTCCAATGAGTTGGCTCTTCACATCACATAGCCAAAGTATCAGAGCTTCAGCATCAGTCCTTCCAATGGCTATTCAGGGATGGTTTCTTTTAGGATTGACTGGTTTCATCTCCTTGCTGTCCAAAGGACTCTTAAGAGTCTTCTCTAGCACCACAACTCAAAAGATACAGTTTTTCAGAGCTCAGCCTTCTTTATGGTCCAGCTCTCACATCCATATATAACTACTAGGGTTTTGGGGCAGGGCTATAGAAAAGCTGTGTATGGCCAAGATTAAAACTGTGTTCTCCAACCCAGAGCCTCTGGCACTAACTCTAATATAGTATCCTGAACTGATACACATTGTGTTTTTCTTTTATCCTGAACTGATTCACATTTCAGTTGGAACTCAAAAGGGGAGAGAAGTGTGGTTGATTTACCCCTTCAACTCTAAACAGCCTTTCTTCTGCTGGGTCTCCCTGGATCTGTCTCCCATGCTGATGGAGTAATGGTTGAAAGGCCCCCTTTCCTCTCTTAAAAGAAGTGTTGTCCAGACATATCTATTCTCTCTTTTCACGTCTGTTCAGCCAGGCTTTGAAGCTCACTGCCTTTCTCCAGAGGAAATCCCTCTCTTCCTCCAGCTCAATCAAGGTGTCATTCTTTGTTTTTCGTATACTCTCCCATAGCAGTTCTTCTGAAGGAAAGATCTAAAACCCTTTTTTTCCCTCCCTGTATAGGTCAATATCATTTTTCCTTAAGTCTTGATTAAATCTGATTCCTAGAGACTGCACATTTCAACTATTTACTTCCACTTAGTTTTTCTATATATTAGAAAACCCAGTGAGGGGTTTTATTCCCTTAAATGGTAAAGTTCCCTTTAATATTTAGAATGCTCTTGGGTGAAAGCACTGCAAAATCCAACTTAATTTAGTTTAAATAACTTGATAGCTTCACATATTTGGAAGTCCAGAGGAAACACACATTTCAGAATTGGTATAACCAAGGATTCCAGCTCCATTCTGTTTCCCTTGGCACTGCCCTTCACTTTGAGTTGGTCTGTTTCTGAGCCTGTTCTCAGCAGTTTGGCCCTCATGGATGACTATGTCTAGAAACAGAATGGATGATCCCTTCTGCATATTTCCTAGAACAAGGAAGACCTTTTTAAGAAATTCCATCATACCCTTTTCCTGAAGTAAAATTGGTCGGTGTTGAGTCTCACGTCCATTTCTGGAGCAGTCATGCAGGAACCCTTCCTGGGTTTGGGGTGGACTTTCCTACTGCTGAGGCATGTGGGTGGGAGAGGGGTGATTACTGGGATGGAGGGGAATTCTGCTCTGAAGGAAAGAGGCAGGAACTGGATATAGGTAGATAACCCAAATACCCTGCTGCAGCCTCATTCCCCTAAACCATCCACTGATAGAATCTGTGGGCTGAACCCACAGTCTGGATCTCTGAAACTCATGCCCATGGCCAGGGGTCATGTTCAGGATAACTTGACACCAGGGAAGACCAGCTGCTTCTGAGAGGCTCTGGACAAACTATATGCATGCAGGAGACTCCAAAAGACCCTCCTTAGCTTTGGAAGCAGTTCAATGTAAGATAAAGAAGAATCCATTTCAAGTTGCTTATACAGAGCCACTTAATTCTTGTAATGCCAGTATTTTAAAGGCAAAGTCTTCATGTTAATGGTCAGCTGGGAATTAATCTAGATATTTATGGTTTACAGGCCTGGCTGAGATAGGCAATCCTTTTATCAGCAAGGAAAATACAAAAATTTGGCTTGGAAAAAAAAAAAAAAGGTTTAATTATACAGAAAGCACAGAGAGGCAAGAGAAGTGTAGAACAAATTGAGCGTAGTATCGACATATAATCATATACCATTTGTAAAACAGCTAGTTAGTGGGAAGCTGCTGTATAGCACAGGGAGTCTAGCTTGGTGCTCTGTGATGACCTAGAGGGGTGGGAGGCTCAGGTGGGAGGCTCAAGAGTGAGGGGATATATGTATACACATAGCTGATTTACATCATTGTATAGCAGAAACTAACACAACAATGTAAAGCAAATACACTCAATTATAAAAAAAATTAAGTAGAACTGTGGTGCTGGAGAAGACTCTTGAGAGTCTCTTAGACTGCAAGGAGATCAAACCAGTCCATCCTAAGGGAGATCAGTCCTGAATATTCGTTGGAAGGACTGATGCTGAAACTCCATTACTTTGGCCACCTGATGTGAAGAACTGACTCATTTGAAAAGACCCTGATACTGGGAAAGATTGAAGGTGGGAGAAGAGGTCGACAGAAGACGAAATGGTTGGATGGCATCACCAACTCGATAGATATGAGTTTGAGTAAACTCTGGAAGTTGGTGATGCACAGGGAAGCCTAGTGTGCTGCAGTCCACGGGGTCACAAAGAGTTGGACATAACTGATTGACTAAACTGAACTGAAGTAGATTTAATAAAGAAAAAGCAAATGTAAAAAATCATCATTAAAAAAGCAAAGCAGGAAACTATCCCTGGAGATCACATGGAAGAATGTTTGTATGACTGAGGCTGTGGATTCCTGTGGTAAGGGATGATAGAGTCATCATGAATTAAAACTGTAACTCTAGGGTCTTTCATTATCGACTTTATTTTTCCATTTAAGAATGTCAATTTTGTGATCATTCCAGATACAGGAAGGGATGTCTTTCCTTGGGCTTCATGTAACTGTTTATACGAGCTGATTACTGTGTATATCTTGTGCTATTAAAAACCATATACTCTTAAATATTTATAATGAGGAAAGTAATATTCAGCATCTTACATGCATTATTAACAGTCTCTACATACATCTTCTAACTCGATTACAATGTGTGTTGTACCTCTGCTGTTGAAATTTACCTTCCCATTTCAGTTATTATGTTTATGGCTAAGGAATGATGGGTCCCCAAGGAGTATTATGACCCAGAATTGGATTTCATATGTTGAATACAACCTCCCAGAGTTTTCATATCCATTCACTTGCTGACAACTCATATGTATATCCATATAAATATAAAGTTAAAAGTCTTATTATTGAGATTTCAAGAATATATTAAAAAAAAGAGTACTTTCCTGGACTTTGCATGACCTGAATTCTAGTCCTAGATTTGCTGTTGACTTGCTGGGTGCCTTGGGCAAGTCCCTTCTTGCTTCATGTTTCTCATCTGTGAAGTGAGAATTTAGGAATAGACAAGATTTATTTCCTGCAGAGCACAAGGAAGCTCAGGTCACACACCTGAGAGGCTGGAGGAAAGACAATTTCAGAAACTCATCAAGAGTTTGGCCAATGAGACATGCTTCTGGAACTGAACAAACCATAGGCAAGTGTAGTTTTCCAATGGGGGTAGAGAATGGTGGTTAGATTTCATCTTGTGACTAGGACTTACTCAGAAGGAAATGGATCATCCCACTGTCAGCCATCCTGAACAAGAAATACTGTGATTCTTAGTAGTAAGGGAGAGGAAGATTTTCTTCTTAGTGTAGATTGAAAGTCTATGTCCCCCCAAATTCATATGTTGAAATCCTAGTCCCAGTGTGATGATATTAGGAGGTGGGACTTGGGGAAGGGATTAGATCATAGGGGTGGAGTCCTCATAAGCAGGATTGAAAGTGAAAGAAAGTCACTCATCATGTCCGACTCTTTGTGATTCCATGGACTATAGCCTACCAGGCTCTTCCATCCATGGGATTTTCCAGGCAAGAATACCAGAGTGGGTTGCCATTTCCTTCTCCAGGAGATCTTCCCAACCCAGGGATTGAACCCAGGTCTCTCGGATTGTAGGCAGACACTTTACCATCTGGGCCACCAGGGAAGGTCTAAGTGTGATGATATTAGGAGTCCCAGTGTGATGATATTGGAGGTGGGACTTGGGGAAGTTACTAGGTTATAGGGGTGGAGCCCTCATAAGCAGGATTAGTACCCTTATAAAAGGGCCCAGAGAAGGCTCCTTCCCCACCTTCCACTATGTAAGTACACAGTGAGAAGATGGCTGTCTAAGAACCAAGAAGCAATCCTCATCAGATACCGAATTGGTCCATGCACTGATCTTGGATTTCATAGCCTTCAGAACTGTGAGAAATAACTGTCTGCTGTTTATAAGCCACCAGTTTATGGTGTTCTCCTGTGCTGTGTTGCTCAGTCATGTACAACTCTTTGCAGCCTCATGGACTGTAGCCTGCCAGACGCCTCTGTCCACAGAATTTTCCAAGCAAGAATACTGGCCATTAGCTCCTTCAGGGGATCTTCCTGACCCAGAAATCACCACTGAGCCACCTGGGAAGTTCTATGGTCTTCTTTTAGAGTGGCTTAAGCTGATTGAGAAATATATCTACTTGAAATCTAAACTCACACATGTGGAGATGCCTTGAAAGGTCTTGGGTAAGGGTAGAGTTGACAAGAAATGAGGCAGGAGCTGGGTGAAGATTCTGAGGTTGGATGTGTGTCAATAGGTTTTATTTATAGCTTCTAGAAAATGCAAATTATCCTTTCTCCTTTGTTAGATACTGCGGTCTTTGGTATGTCTTCTTGACATAACTTGGGTTTGAGTTCTACTATGGGGAATTAAGAAGATGAGTGTACCTACCTGTGATACAAGTTGGGGTATTAGGGAGGTCGATACTCCTTCTCAGACAGACATCAGAAGCTATAGAGGAAGCATCATGGAGACTTGCCCAGGAAGCTGGGTGGAAGGACTGGGGGAACTTATTTCAGGGCTCATGAGATGCAATCTTCTGGAAGCTCTGAGTCTTAACAGGTGAGAGCAGGATCAATCTGGGGCAGGCTAGGGAGCTAAGATCATCTTACACTCCATGCTAAAGATCTTAGCTTTCATCTAGGAGGAAATGGGAGGCTCTCAGAGTCTTTGGAGCCAGGTGTCCATTATCATCTTTATATTTCATAAAGAAAACTGTGGAGACAGCGTAAAGTGATGGGGAAGCGGAATGGAAACTGGTCCACTGTCACTCTTTGCATTCTCTGTCAGGTTTCATAAGTTCCAGGAACTCAGGTTTGGGGCTACAGATGTCTAGAGTAGTCAGTCTGGTGATCTTGAGTTCTCATTTTGAACATCAGGTTGTCCAAAATTCCTAGTCCCTTTAAACTCCTCAGTAGAGCACAGCACCGGTGACTCACGACTCTAAGTTTGCATTTAACATATTGATAAGCATCACTATTTGAAGTCTTCAAAAAGAAAGAGAGTGAAAATACATTATGTGTGTGTATATGTGTGCATGTGCAGGGCATGTTGCCTGCCTGTGTGTGTGCACACCCAAGTGTGCGTCCTGCTTGGATTTTAGAGCATGAAGCCACAAGTGCACGTTGAAGAAAGTGGCAGCCCAGGAGTTAGAACACCTGTGCTCTTATTCCAGCTCCTGCTGTGCTGTGTTGAGTCACACAGTTGTGTCTGACCCCATGACTGTAGCCTGCCACACTCCTCTGTCCATGGGATTTCCTGGTCAACAATCCCGGAGTGGGTTGCTATTTCCTACTCCAGGGGATCTTTCTGACCTAGGCATCGAACTTGTGTTTCTTGTGACTCCTGCAATAGCAGGCAGATTCTTTACCAGTAACACCATCTGGGAAGCCCACCCTTATTCTTTCCCTGTGCCAATTAGCCATTTAATTCTTGGTAGATCATGGCTTACCTAGGAGTCTCCTTCCTTCTCTGTCGAATGGAAACAGGGAGTGAACTAGACTTCCAAGGACTGTATCAGATATTACATTTTTATTTTATAAGTAATGCTTTCCATCATAACTTAGAATGGCACACAGTTTACAGATATTGTAAACTGCTTAAATTCCATGGCATGCCATATATTTTATGTAAGAAAAAAAATAAATAATAGAAACAGAGGGAAGACTATATTGGATTTGACCTTGGCAGTTTCATTTTTAGAAATGTTTTCAAAATGGCATGAACAAGCAAAAAATAATCTAAGCAAACAACTGAGAGACGTTTTTACCATGGAAACCATGAGACAATAGATATTGTGCTGTGGAAATGAATGAAACTGACACTGTGAACATGTAACACACTGGGAACATTTCTGCTTTGCAGAAGACTTGGAAAAAATAAGGTCTTTTGGTATCTGCACATCAATAAGGAATGAAGATCTAAATTCCAAAATATGATATTAAACTCACTTATATTAAAATAAGACCAAGCTTGATAAATGTTGGAGCAAAATATTCAACAGAAAAGAATTTCAACAACAAAATATTGAGGACCAAATAATTCTTCATTGTTGGGCGGGGGAGGTGGGGGTTGGGGGCACTGTCCTGGGCATTGTAGCCTGTTTACCAACATCTCTGGCCACTAACTAGATGCAAGTAGCACCATTTCCCTCATCCCCACATTGTAGAAATTAAAAATATCTCCAAGTACTACTGAATATTCCCTGGAGAACAAAACTGCTCTCATTTGAGCATCACTGTCTAGAGTCAGGATTTTTAAAGAGTAAATTACTTTGCCGACTAAGGTCCGTCTAGTCAAGACTGGTTTTTCCAGTAATCATGTATGGATGTGAGAGTTGGACTGTGAAGAAGGCTGAGCACCGAAGAATTGATGCTTTTGAACTGTGGTGTTGGAGAAGACTCTTGAGAGTCCCTTGGACTGCAAGGAGATCCAACCAGTCCATTCTGAAGATCAGCCTTGGGTTTTCTATGGAAGGAATGATGCTAAAGCTGAAACTCCAGTACTTTGGCCACCTCAGGCGAAGAGTTGACTTATTGGAAAAGACTCTGATGTTGGGAGGGATTAGGGGCAGGAGGAGAAGGGAACAACAGAGGATGAGATGGCTGGATGGCATCACGGACTCGATGGACGTGAGTCTGAGTGAACTCCGGGAGCTGGTGATGGACAGGGAGGCCTGGCATGCTGCGATTCATCAGGTCGCAGAGTCGCGCACGACTGAGCAACTGAACTGAACTGAAGCATCGTATTTTCTTCTCAGGTGGCTCAGTGTTAAGGAGCCCAGCTGCCAATGTAGGAGACTTGGGTCCAATCCCTGGGTTCGGAATATCCCCTGAAGGAGGAAATGGCAACCCACTTCAGCATCCTTGCCTGGGAAATCCCAGGGACAGAGGAACCTGGCAGGCTACAGTCCATAATAGGATCACAGAATCAGACACAATTGAGTGACTGAGCATGCACACAAATATAGGATTTAGAGCCAGACAGACCTGGATTTGATTCTTGGTTCTGCTGTTTACTAGCATTTTAATCTCAGAAGAGTTACCTGTCCTTCCTAAGCTTTGGTTTCTTCATCTGTGAAATGGAGATAACATTGACAATCTCCCAATATATCATAAGGATTAAGTTAGATAGGATAAAAACTGTAAAGGGTCTAGAATGTAGGTGCCTGGTATGGGAAAGCCATGCTGGTGATGAATAGGAAAATAGGGGAATGCAAGCAAGCCCTATGCTTTGTAGAGCTATTTCTCCACTCTTTTCCAGCAGCATATTGGGCACCTACCAGCCTAGGGATTTCATCTTTCAGTGTCATATCTTTTTGCCTTTTCATACTATTCATGGATCTCAAGGCAAGAATACTGAAGTGGTTTGCCATTCCCTTCTCCAGTGGACCATATTTTGTCAGAACTCTCTACCATGACCCATCCATTTGGGGTAGTCTATATGGCCTGGCTCATAGTTTCATAGTTAGACAAGGCTGTGATCCAAGTGATCAGTTTGGCTGCTGCCGCTAAGTCTCTTCAGTTGTGTCCAATTCTGTGCAACCCCATAGACGGTAGCCTACCAGGCTCCTCCATCCCTGGGATTCTCCAGGCAAGAACACTGGAGTGGGTTGCCATTTTCTTTTCCAAAGCATGAAAGTGAAAAGTGAAAGTGAAGTCGCCCAGTCATGTCCGACTCTTTATGACTCCATGGACTGCAGCCCACCAGGCTCCTCTGTCCATGGGATTTTCCAAGCAAGAGTACTGGAGTGGAGTGCCATCGCCTTCTCCAGATCAGTCTGGCTAGTTTTCTATAATTGCGATTTTCATTCTGTCTGTCCTCTGATGGATAAGGATAAGATGCTGGGAAAGATTGAAGGCAGGAGGAGAAGAGGACAACAGAGGAAGAGATGGTTGGATGGCATCACTGACTTGATGGACATGAGTTTGAGCAAGCTCCAGGAGCTCATGATGGACAGGGTAGCCTGGTGTGTTTCAGTCCATGGGGTCACAAAGCACTGG
This sequence comes from Madoqua kirkii, assembly GCA_006408675.1. Classification (NCBI taxonomy): domain Eukaryota; kingdom Metazoa; phylum Chordata; class Mammalia; order Artiodactyla; family Bovidae; genus Madoqua; species Madoqua kirkii. The sequence continues at coordinate 14,873 of SJYC01019941.1, forward strand.
ATATGACTGAGCGACTGAATTGATTGAAGCCCTATTCTAGGTTAGGAAAAGGCACATATCACAAAGAGTTGTTTGCATTTATATATGGTTGCAGAAGCCAACATCACAACCTGAAGTGTTCACTGCACCTTTAATCACAGTAAAGAAAGGAGGAAATCACAGTAAAGAAAGCAGAGGTGATATTTACTGGGCATCACCAGTAATCATCAACCAGTATCATCGGATAACCTCCTGGGCATCCAACACTATGCTAACTTCTTTCTGTTCGTCACCTTCCTTGGTCTGTCACTACCTGTGTGTGATATTCATTTATGAGGCCAGATTTCAGATTAGATAACTGAGGCTCTGAGAGATAAAGGATCCCATCTGGAATCACACAGTAATGTCAGGTTTGTTCAGTTTCAGTGTCCCTAACTTCACTTCCCCCAAAGATGAGAAGGGAGGCCAGGGATACAGCTTTGAAATCATCATATTTGAATAAGAGGAGAATTAACATGAATTTGAAAGAGGTTGACTCTACCAGTAACACATCTTGCTTGAACATAAATCATGATAGCTAAGTGAGTTTGTCTCAAGACATCAAGTTACAGAGACTATGAGAAGTGTTCAGAGAGGATGAGACTCAGTTTGCAGAAGACAGAGCCTGTTTTTCTCATGGATTCACTGCACAAGAAAAGTTAATGCCATACATTTAATACAATTTATTTATTCTAATATACAATTAAAAATCCAGCTAACTAGATTCTTCTTTTGTCATCTTGCTTCTGTAAAAGCTGTGCCTAAGAGAAATCTTTCTTCCGGTCCTCCCTGGCCCCAATCTTTCACATTGGGAAAGAGGAAAACCCTGATTCATGGGTCAGAGAATTGGGTTGTAATGCCTTTGAAATATTGGAGCATGGTAGGAATGGTTTCCAATTACAGCAAACTGAGTGCACAGCCCCAGCACTGTTCTATTTAAATAACTGCTGAATCGCCAGGGCTGCTCTTCTGTTTCTAGCTCCTTGAACAAGTAAATAATGGAAAGAGAGAGAAAAAAATAAATCAGCTCTTGTAATAAATAACCATACAACCTGGGGTTGGAACCTCATTTCTTGATCATATTTCCTCCCCTACCCCAACTACTTTTTTCCTAATGGAACTCTGAAATACAAGTTGCCTTTTAAAATAGAATTTAGAATCAAAACTTCTGCTTGCATATTTAGGAAAACTTCCAGCAGCATTTGCAGTGGGAAATAATACCAGCTTTGGAGTCAGATTTGGTGGCGAATCCCAGCTATTAACAAGCAATGTGGTCAATGGAAGATCTGTTACTTTATGGGGTTTGAATTGCTTGGGATTTGACGTCAGACCAGCCTGTCAGGGAACTTAAATCTCTTTGAGCATCTGTAAAATGGGTAGGTCATCATATGACTGGCAGGATGGGGAATCAGGATAGTTTATCTGAAATCTCTGGCATAGTTCCTGCTACAGTCATTTAATAAAGGGACAGATATTTTTCATAGTTATCAATTTCCTTATTAGACATAAACATATAAATAGGTTATTATTTAATTTATGTTATAAAATGTACAGAGCTGGTAAAATGGAAGTTATACTAAAGCCAGATACACAGGTGAACTTAAAAAAGAGAATATGATGTGGACCAGAGTTTGGCATTCTTTCAGGAATGACATGTCACATTTGTGAGCTGTATTATGACATGTGGGTGATGGGACTGGTTGGTAGTCATGATCTAACAGTTACCAGGGGGAGAGATAGGTTGCATGGGGGTGTCAAGGAGCCTGGGAGCACAGGCTTGCTATCTGTATGTCCCCAGAGTCACCATGATAAGAGGGGAGCTTTTTGATGACACCTCCTCTGACTGACTGGCCCAGGGAGGAAGAGACAAGTGCGCTGAGCGGGCAAGAGGATTTAACAAAAGGATTGCAGAAATCCACTAGATGACCTGATTTAAAGGAATAATTTGGTCCAGGCCCAACAGATGTTTGAATTTCTGCTACATCTTGCCAGCAAGATATCTCCAGCCTCTACCTGGGCACCTCAGCAGTGGTGAACTCATGGCTTCCAAAAGTGATCAGTCGTGAACATCAGAGAAGAGATTTCTTCTCTAGATGAACCTGGCCATGCTTGCCTGTTGCACATTCTCAGGTCCTTCTTCTAACCTCTGGGGTCACCAAAAGTCAGTCTGTTTTCTCCTACTTGTGGGGCTTTCTGGATCTCCATGGCACCTGCCATCTCCTCTGCATCCCACTCAGCATCCCCAGTTCTCTGATGGCTTATTCAGGGCTGTGCTGGATGTGAAGCATACTTGCAATTCCAGTGAAGGCGTGGAGAAGCTGTAACCTTGGGTGGAAGTGGATTTTGCTAGAATTTGGGAACCTCTGTACTTCCCAGTTGCACCCGAGGACACAGAGGTGTGTTCTTGTTGGCAGAGAGAGTGTCATGGACCTGCATGACCTTGCAGGTCACGTCAGCTGTATATGTGTCACTTCTTGTGAAATGAGGACAATAGCATTTTTTCACTTTGCAAAGCTCAAGTGAAAAAAATGTGTGTGAAAATACTGCGTGAGCTGTGAACCATCTGACCCACTGAGAGTAGATCTCATGACAATGGCTGAAGGCATTCCATGGTCATCTCTCTTTTTAAAATTAGTCCCAGAGAAATTTCCCAGAAGTGTTGCTAACCCCAAGAGTTTCCTCAATCTTGTGCTTTTGCTCTGACTTGTTTGTAAAAGTTGGTCATACCAGGTACTTGACTGGGCACACAGATCATAGATAGATGACTTTGTCATTGTCCAGGCCAAATGTGGCATGAAATCATTCTAGCTGGAATTTAGGTCAGTCTCCTTCCTTAATGATGAAAAGTCCCCAGAGACTTGCCATTGAAAACACAGATGGTGTGTTTTCTTCCTATCATTGGCGTTCGCTCACTTTGCTAAATAGTGCTGCTAATTCAGCTGTGATAGAATCCCAGGGACAGGGGGCCTGGTGGGCTGCTGTCTATGGGGTCACACAGAGTTGGACATGAATGAAGTGACTTAGCAGCAGTAGTAGCAGCTTTGATGGTTGACCTAGAAATTGGCTACAGCCCAGCAGGAGACTGTTATCACTTGATCACCAAGGACTCCTGACTACAGAAGATTGAATGTTCTCCACCACCTTTTACTTACATCCAGGTCTTCTGCTGGGTGCCAGGGAACAGGAGACAAACTCTAGGTCAGTGGGAGATGTAGACACAGCCACAATCACAGTAACCAGGAAAGTGCTAGAAGAGAGGTTACACATGCTTTGGGAAGGGGAGGGACACCTTCCACCCTCAGCCTGGGCAGAAGTTTCTCCTCTTCTCTGGACCTCAGCTCGATGTTTATATATGCCTCTGTTTCCTATCGCAGCATTTACCCTGTGGTATCTATGACCTGGCCTCATGTTCTTAAGACTTGTTTGACTGAGCACCCTTAAAAGCTGGGTCTATTGATCAGGCTTCTATTAACAAGCATGGTTTCTGACACAGAAGTCGATTGTGCAGCAAATGGCAATTGAGACTGAAGAAATGTTTCTCGAGGAAACTTCTGGAAGCTCTGTCTTGAAGCAATATAAGTTCTATGGGCTAAAAGGGATGGTGAGTACTTTGAATCAAGGCTGGGAAGTGGGAGAGCCTGATTTCTTTGGGAAAATGTTTGACTTATAGAGGCTGGGATCCAGGTTCACTGTTGTTTGTGGAATGTCCATCCAGAACACTGGACACCATTCAGAATTCATTGATTAAGCAGAACATCTTGGAACACATGTATTGTCTGATGCCCATTATCAATGTGAGTTCCTCGAGACTCAGAGTAAATAAATTGCTAAAGTACTTAAAGCAAAGTGACTAAATTGGGACTTGGGGTTCCCTGGTTCTGAAGGCATCTGAGCTATATGTATTGGATATCTGTTGTCAACCTGAACTTTATACCCTTCTGAACCTGCCCACCCTGAACACACATGCCCCCACACCTAGTAATCTATTCCAAGGGCATCTTTCTCTGAAAGTTGTTCTCTTTCTCAGTCTAATCTTTGGGCAATGTGCTTTAATCAGAGATTGATTCAACAGAGGACATTAGAAGTCACTGACTTAGGATCTTTGTAAGGAAACAGGCCCATGTGGGTGTTGCTGGCCCAGTAACCCTGAAAGCAGGAAGGGTGGGGGTGAGCAGATCCAAGTTTCCCAATTTGTTTTATTCCAATCGCCTCTATGCACAAAGGATTCCAGGAAACGTGTGGTTACACTACTCCCGAAGAGAGTGTAACATATGGCAGGTAGTTTTAATTGTAGAAATTAAGGACACTATCCTTAGATGGGGAAACTCATTCTGGAAAAGTGATTTCTATGTTGACAAAATATCTAACTCCACCCATCTGTCACTCCAGTTACTTACACAGCACTCATGACTGGTTCCCCCTAGATTCTGTCCTTCACAGGCATGTGGGTATCAGATCAACAGTGAAGGTTTGGCCACATATCAGCTGTCCATGGTGGTACTAAGAAAGTCCAGGATCTGCGCCTTTAGCCAGATCTGGACCTGTCTGGACCTGTCTTAACAGGTCCCAGACCACGCATGCAGAATAAAGAACCTACTGAATGAGTAATTTTCAAGCACCTTTCTATGGGGAGCATAGATCCAGAGCTGTGGAGGTTGCAACCTTCACCCAGGATCTCCTCTGCTCTTCAGGGCCATACCACGTGCTCTGAGCATCTACCATGGGCCTGATCCTGCTATGGCATGCTCATATTTGTTATCTAACTTAACTAGCTGAGTGAGCCTGGGAGGTAAAGATTAGTTCCCCTATTTGCAGATGAGTGCAGTGTCATTAAAGAGAGCTAAGAGATGCACCTAAAGTGAAAAATTGAGCATCTGGTACCTTTTATCAGTTTGAAACAGGGTGAACAGAAGGTAACAAGCATTAAGATGGAACTGATAGTCTAAGAAAGAGTAGGCAGGGGGTAAATTCAACTTTGGTTGGAAATAGGACATCAGGCTGCTTCTTAATCCACTGCTCCCTACAGAGTCAGTAAGAATGTTGTTTGTCTTAGCCTGACATTGCTGATGAAGTTCAAGAGGGGAGGTGTCTATCTGTGCGAAACAGGGTATATAGGGAAGAGACGGTAGGTGGGCTGGTGGGGGACATAACCCCGTGGCCTTGACATCTGGTTCTGAGGCCCAGATCCTGGACTTAGTACCACCACGGACAGCTGACATGTGGCCAAACCCTCACTGATGTCCTGAAAGAGTAGTATACGAACAGATGCCAATTTTGACTGATAATCAAAAGTATCATTTTCTGAGTAAGATGGCTGTGTCCTTCATACAAGGCACCTCTTCACCTAATATCAAGGTAACTTGGGAATTTGTAATTGTCAACAAGAGTGCTTGATGAGCTTGGAATGAAAGCAAAAGAAGGCAATTGGTTGGGTTTTCCAAAAAAGTTCATTCGGGTTTTGATGGGGAAGATCCTTTGGAGAAGGAAATGGTAATCCACTATAGTATTCTTGCCTGGAAACATGCCATGAACAGAGGAGCCTGGCAAGCTACAGTCCACTACAGCTTGCCAGTTGTAAAGAGTCGGACATGACTGAAGAAACTTAGCATGCATAGAAAAACATGAGCAAACTTTTTGGCCAACCTAGTATACAATCCTGGGCTTGGGAAGTTCTGGCTCACAGGCTAACTCTGATCTGCCACCTGTTTTTGTAAATAAAGTTTTGTAGAACATGCATGGCCAGACCCATTTATTTATATGTGGCCCTGGCTGTTTTCATGTTATAACAGCAAAGTTGATTAGTTGTAAGAGACCACATGGGCTGCAAAGTCTACAATAATAACTGTTTTGTCCTTTACAGGAGAAGTTTGTTAACCCCTCTTCTAGTTCATATACTCGCTGTCCCTTATTTTCTTGTTTCCAAGTACTCTGATTAATTCTGTTTCTCCAGATCTCCTAAACCTATCTCTCTTCTCATTCACACAATTTTTTTTCCTTAGGAATCTTAGAGAATTGCAGATGACTTCCTCCAAATCAAAGAAATGTGGGTAAAAGAGGACATAATTGGCTCATACAGTATAGTGAAGGTTGAGATGGCTTTATAAACATCTAGAATTATAGACATTGGAACCACAAAGTATTTTGCATTCTCTGAACATCTTTTTTTTTTTTTTTTTGGTCTGTGAACCATTCTTGCCTACTATAGGGAGGCTACTTCTCACTGGGAGGTGGAACTGTTGGCTGCTTTGCGTCTTTATATGCAAGGGGGTTTCCTTCCCTAGCTCAGGTTGAAAAGCCTTAGAAAAGCCTCCAGACTGGTCTAGCTTTATTCATGGACCCACTGCTTGGGACGAATCAATGTGACCAGTGGTGGAAGGTAGTGAGGAGCTATCATCCTGGGTCCAGACTGGATTCTGTGGATGTGGTCTGATAGAAGAAGGAACCCAGAAGATCCAGAGGCTGTGGGCTGGGCCCCTTTATTGAACTATCACTCACATTGGATTTGCACCAGCCCCACCTGCATCCTTCAAGCCCTCAGCAAAGCTCTTTAGACCAACTGTAGATGGTCTCCTCAGCTCACTCGTTCAAGTCATTCTGGGCACTGCTGCAGGAGGATTGGTAAATGCAATCTGATTATGTCCCTACATTTGAGCTTAAAATGCTGAGATTATTTCCATCCCCACCTTCTCCCCCATGGCCTAGAGACCAGTAGGAAAAACTCATGATCCACTCTTGCTTATCAGTTTCAGTCCTCTTATCACTTCCCTGCACACACCCTTCATTCTGATCAGATCCATAGGTAGTTTCTCACATGTGTCTGTGGAAAAGACAATGGCACCCCACTCCAGTAAAAATCCCATGGACGGTTAGGCTTCAGTTCATAAGGTCACGAAGAGTTGGACGTGACTGAATGAATTCACTTTCACTTTCATGCACTGGAAAAGGAAATGGCAACCTACTGCAGTGTTCTTGCCTGGAGAATCCCAGGGACGGGGGAGCCTGGTGGGCTGCCGTCTATGGGGTCACACAGTCAGACGCAACTGAAGCAACTTAGCAGCAGCAGCAGCACATGTGTCTGTGAATTGCATGCTGCTCTCTGTGCCCAGAATATTCTGCCATCCCTATCCATCCAGTGAGCTTCTGACTCCGAGCTTCCTTCTTAAATCCTTGGGATGCCAGGCAGGATGGATGCTCCTCTTCGGGCCGCTCACAGCCTCTGTGCTGTCACAGGCTTATCGCACTGCTCCAGAGTTCTCTGTTTGTACTGTCTTCATCTACTGCCAGCTCCAGTTGGTGCTTCATGCAGCTTTGTGCTCACATATGGTACCAGGACTGGGACAACTGTTTTCTGGATGAAGCGCTTCTGCTCCCCAACCTTCCCCCAAAGAAATGTCCTCAAGTCATTAACGCCCTCCTACAACACCCCAGTTTTCTTTTCTCAATTCCTCTTTCTATCTCATCCCTTATTTAAAATGGCATCTTCTTATTCTAAGCTCATCAGTTATTTAAAATGGCATCTTCTCTCTTTCATATGCCAACCTCAGTGAATAAGTTCTGATCAAGTAGCAGCTACCCTGGACCTAGTCTTTTCTGTGTCTCCTCATTCTTAGAGCCAAACATACCTTGTCTTCATTCCCAAGTACCACCTAGATTGCCACTTTGGGAAAACAATCTATTATGGTTTTGTTTGAGAAAAAATTCCCTATAGTTTGATACATACACAAGTAGGTGTGTATCCATGTATTATGTTTATATAATATGTGTACACACCTGATGTAATATACATACATCAGTAATTATCAGAAATGCCTCAGATCCAAATAGGATATTTCCAGGTGACTCTGGAAATTGAGGGCAAGAGAAGGGAGTGACAGGATGAGATGGTTAGATGACATCACTGACTCAATGGACATGAGTTTAAGCAAAGTCTGGGAGATACTGAAGGACAGGGAAGTCAAGTGTTCTGCAGTCCACAGGGTCGCAAAGAGTCAGTCACAACTGAGTGACTGAACAACAAGGTGACTTTGGAGTAGATGAAAAGGCTTAATGGAGTTATAGCCTGGGGACCCCCATTAAACAGCTGTACATTCTACTTATATAAACTTTCTGTATTTCAAGATTTGGAGAGAATAGGATTTGGAATCACAAGTCTAGGAATTCAGTCTGAGTCTCCCTTTTCTGTGTAATCACAGAGAAATGGTACTTCATTGGCAGGAGTCTTTATTTCTGCACTTACGTAATAATTACCTCTCACCAATGAGTGACCAAAGTTAAGGGAGAATGTAAAATGCTGTAAAAACATCAGTGATTACAGATGCAGAAATCTAAGAATTCAAATACAGAATATTTAAAGCGATCTCCATGGGGAGATACATTTTCAGCCCTCCCCGGCACAATCTGATATTTCCCCCAACAAAGTATGGCATGGAGCGTTCTGGGTACCTTAATTACCTGGTGGCTGACAGCAGCGTGTGGATTCTGGCAGATTTCAGACAGAAACTAAACAGGTGCTCACAGATGCGGCTGTCTCTTCCCGGGGCCCCTCACTGGGGACCAGCAGCTGCTTTGAAATGTGACTCTGCTTTTGTGAAATTCCCCCGACGGAAGCTTTATTACCTTTCCTTTTCCTCAGGACGGCCATTTTTCCCGACAATTCCAGGCCGATCTGCCAGAACAAAGATTCTCTCTGCGAGAACAAAGATTCTCCACTGAGAATCAGAGATGCTCTGTGAAAAGGAGGGGCGGGGCCGCAGGTTTCTGAGGTCTGCTCACACCTCAGATGGAGCCTGCAGACAGGTCCTAACAATGCCGGCAGCTGTTCAGGATGAAAAGATGGTGCAACTCGTCAGAGGGTTTTGGCAGCGATGCTGGGAGATTTGTGGAACGGCCCAGCAGCCTTCCTTTCCCCGAATTTGGAAGAAAACCAGCTTGAGCACTGTTGGGAAGGAGATAACAGGAGGGAGAGTGGTGGGTGAGAAAGTCAGAATTTACCAGATGTCTCTGGGTCTCAGCATTTGCTCCCTTTGCCTTGATCGTATCAGTGTTTATAAATAGCTTGTGTTTTCCCTTGAGCTGTAGGTAGCACTTAGAAATCTACCACACACGGGGTGATACTGGGAAATAATGACCTGCAAGGGGTTCTAGGAGATGTGTGTACCCTGCACCCTGCACCCTGCAAAGGAGAGAGTTTTTCAAGTGACTTATTTCCCATTCTAACTCCAGCAAGCTCCAGGCGGTAGACCCGACACGCACATATGGTCTGTGCCCCATCAATATTAAAAATGCATGTCAGTCTCAGTTTTTCTTTTGTGTTTTCTAAGACTTGTCCATCACCAATGAATAGATCCTATTTGTAGAGAAAGAACAGCTTTAAAATGACAAAACCAGAACATTTCTCCAAATCCTGGGAAGGGCTGGCACTTTAAAAAAATAACCAGCGAAAAGAAAATTTCAAGTGAGTTGTCTTGGATGCCTGTCAGATTTGCAGGCTCATGGCTCTCTTTCTCTCCTCTCTCTCTCTCTCTCTCTCTCTCTCTCTGAGTCTGTGCATCCCAGATGGAGTGGTTTCTGTAGAAAAACAATCATGGTTCTATTCAGGAGAGCTTCCTTGGCAAGAAAATGATGATCGAACTGATGCTATTGTGACATAACGTAGCAGTTTATAATTGCAATTTGTTATGAAACAGTTGGACCGAATCCCAAGCATGGGTATTTTAGTGCTTTATGGAGGAAATGGAAAGAAAAGCATTGGCAAGGACGGATAGGGGGCTTGTAGGAAGTCTGGCTGCTTGGTTATTTACCTTGGTGTAACCACAGAAGTTCAGGTCTGCCCCCTCAGTCTCACAGCTCTGGAAACTCAACCCTACCAATGTCCCAGGGTTGAACATATTCGAGAAGGCCAGTTAATACTGAGTAAGGGTTTCCCAGGTGGTGCTAGTGGTAAAGAACCTGCCTTTTAATGCAGGACACACAGGAGACACCAGTTCAATCCCTGCCCCGAGAAGATCCTGTAAGAGGAAATGCAACCCACTCCAGTATTCTGGCCTGGGAAGTCCCATGGACAGAGGAGCCTGGCAGGCTACAGTCGATAATGCAAAGAGTTGGATATGACTGAAGCAAGTTAGCATACTGAGTAAACTCAGGTATAGACCCTGGGAACAACACTGTTTATTTACCAGGGGAAACAGAACTGACAGGCCCCAGCCATTCTTTTTGGCATAATCAGTTCATGCCCTGTTGGCAAACTCTACAGGGAGGCCAAACTCTCAGCAAGCCTGGTATCAGGAAAAGGCCAAGTTTCAACTATGGGTAGGTCTTTTGCATCCACCATCACCATACGTAATGCTCAGTGTTGGGATAATGAAATCATCCTTGAAGTCTCCAATGGGACACCTTTGGCCTAGGGCACCATGGACAGCCCCTCCAGTGGCCCTCTCAGCTTTCCATTATTGACATTCTTCCCACACCAACCCTGGCATCTTTCTTCAATTGTGATAACACTTCCAATTACATTAAAATTGGGACCAGGCCATCATTTGGCATCTCTTCAGAGTGATATTTGTCAAAAATTTGCTCAGCACTTTTTTAGAGGAGAAATTGAGCTGTGTGTAGAAGAGAGGCTGGGAAGTGGGGCTCAGTCAGCATCAGTGGCTCAGGTGCTTCCTCTCTGGACCAGCCTAGACTTTTCCTTCCAACAACAGTGCTTGGCAGACAATTGGATCTACCTTGCCAAGAAGACAGCTTAAAGGTTATCTGTTATTTGTTGACCTAGGTGGATCAGATGGAATAAAGAATCTGCCTACAATGCAGGAGACCTGAGTTCGATCCCTGGGTCAGGAAGATTCTCTGGAGAAGGGACTTGATAACCACTCTAGTATTCTTGCTGAGAAATTCCCATGGACAGAGGAGCCTGGTGGGCTACAGTTATGGGGTCATAAAGAGCTGTACATGACTGAATGACTAATATGTTATTAATTGAGTCTGGCTTAACGTAAGATTCTCTCTAACCACAAGCTATTCCATGAAAGAGATTCTCCTAGATTAAATTCACTTTCTTCTAAAACACATGGAACCACACACACACACACACACACACACACACATGCACGCACGCGCGCACGCACGCTTCTCTTTAACCCAAGGATCTTTCAGAACATCTTTGAATCAATGTTATAGGCAGCTACTTGCTGGCTTGCTCCTGACTCTAGCTAAATTCAGAGATAATTCTTTGCCTAGCCTAGGAACCCTTTGCTCTGTTTATGATGTAGACAACTTGTATATTTCTAAAGCCTGAGGATTTGTTTTATTTTACCTTTATTTTTAAAAAAAATTCCATCATCATCCATCCATCCATGCAGCAAACATTAGCTTCTAGGATGTGCCCAGCATGAGTTAAATTTATAAAGAAGGATAACACACAGTCAGTTCCCCCAAGAGCCATGCTGACCGAGGGAGACAGATGGATAAACAGGTCCTTGTAACTCAGCATGGTGAGGGAATCAGTAGAGAAATGCCAGGGAACTTGGGAAAACAGAGAAAGGGAACTCACCTGGGAACTGCAGGTGGGCTGGATTTGGAGAAGATTCCTAGGAGGGGCTGCTGGAGAACAAGCAGCCAGTCTCAGATCAGGGAAGGGCGTCTTAGAGTAGGAACCTGATCTTACCCATTAAAGCTGGCTCCATGGTTTAATTCCAAAGGCAGCATGAGCTCTGATTTTCCAGTTTTCACCCTAAGGGGGGTGGTGGTGGTAGTGATCTCTCTCTTGCCCAAGCACTTCCTAAACAAGTGTGAGAACCACACTGAGTGATGAAACTCCAGGATCTATGATAACCATTAGAAGATGTCCAATACTTTATTATTTATTAAGCAAATTGGTTTGTTATCTCATTTGATTTTCTAAGTAAGCCTTATGGCAGTGATTTTCAGCAGGGCTGACTTTACTCCCAGGTGACTTTTGGTATTGTCCAGAGGCATTTTGGATTGTCATATTGGGTGCTGGGAGGTTCTTACTGGCTTTGATTTGGTACAAAGATGGTGCTAAGTATCCTACAAATCACAGGCCCTGCACCCTGCAGCAAACATTATCTAATGCAAAGCATCAGTAGTACCAAGGTTGAGAACACTTATCTTGAGATTATCTTCATATTTAAAAAGAGAGAATGAGTTCCAAAGTCTAACT
>SJYC01019942.1:0-15682 GCA_006408675.1 Madoqua kirkii
TTTGGGCTTCTCTTATCTTGGACATGGGGTATCTCTTCACAGCCGCTCTAGCAAAGCTTAGCTGCTGCTCCTTACCTTGGATGAGGGGTATCTCTTCATGGCTGCCCCTCTTGACCTTGAACGTGGAGTAGCTCCTCTTGGCCCTCCTGCGCCCATGCAGCCACTGCTCCTTGGACTTGTGGTTGCTCCTCTGGGCCGCCGCCCCTGGCCTTGGGCGGAGCTTAGTTCCTCCTGGCTGCTGCCCTCTTCTCGGATGTGGGGTAGCTCCTCTCAGCCGCTCCTGTGCTGTCGTAGCCTGGCACTCTTGGCCACCACCCCTGACCTTGGGAGAAGTGTATTTACTCTCAGCTGGGCTTCTGCATGGTCCAGGATGATGCAACAACAGTGTATCCTGCTTGAGGACAGTTTCCCCTTCCTGAAAACTTTCTAATTCTCTACTCATAAAATGAATATCAATTTTTAGATTGAAAAAAGTGAAAGTGTTAGTCACTCAGTCGTGTCTGACTCTTTGTGACCCCATGAACTATAGCACATCAGACTCCTCTGTCCATGGAATTTCCAGGCAAAAAGTAGTAGGTAGCCATTCCCTTCTCCAGGGTATCTTCCCAAGCCAGGAACTGAACCCAAGTTTTCTGCATTGCAGGAAGTGGTTTTTTGTTTTTTTTCCTTTTACCATCTGAGCCACCAGGGAAGCCCATTTTAGAGTGAAGTAAGCCAGAAAGAAAAACACCAATACAGTATACTAACGTATATATATGATGTCTGACTCTTTGTGACCCCATGAACTATAGCACATCAGACTCCTCTGTCCATGGAATTTCCAGGCAAAAAGTAGTAGGTAGCCATTCCCTTCTCCAGGGGATCTTCCCAAGCCAGGAACTGAACCCAAGTTTTCTGCATTGCAGGAAGTGGTTTTTTGGTTTTTTTTCCTTTTACCATCTGAGCCACCAGGGAAGCCCATTTTAGAGTGAAGTAAGCCAGAAAGAAAAACACCAATACAGTATACTAACGTATATATATGAAATTTAGAAAGATGGTAATGATAACCCTGTATGCAGGACAGCAAAAGAGACACAGATGTATTGAACAGTCTTTTGGACTCTGTGGGAGAGGAAGAGGGTGGGATGATTTGGGAGAATGGCATTGAAACATGTATAATATCATATACAAAATGAGTCACCAGCCCAGGTTCAATGCATGATACTGGATGCTTGGGGCTGGGGCACTGGGATGACCCAGAGGGATGGTATGGGGAGGGAGGACGGAAGGGGGTTCAGGATGGGGAACACATGTATACCTGTGGCAGATACATGTTGATGTATGGTAAACCAATACAATATTGTAAAGTAATTAATCTCCAATTAAAATAAATAAATTTATATAGAAAAAGATTAAATGGTCTGTAAAATCGTTTCCAGATTTAAGATCTGTGAGACCATGGATTCAAATGTAGATTTCAATTGACAAATAAGCAAACAGAATTTTCCTGCTACAGAAGTTACTGTTGTAATTGACTGGTTCTCAGTACTGTTTTATTTGTACAATCAATAAAAGCTTCACTCAGCTGGGCACTTGAGGGTGTCTTCAATGTATGTGGCTAAGGCAGCAGGAGAAGGAGGTGAAAGAGGGTGAAATAGTTGGATAGGATCACTGACCCAATGGACATGAGTTTTAGCAAACTCTAGGAAATAGTGGAGGACGGAGGAGTCTGGCATGCTGCAGTTCGTGGGGTTGCAAAGAATCAGACTTGACTTAGCAACTGATAACAACAAAAGGCTGGCTTTCCAGAAAGCACTGCTCTCTGCCTCCAGCTTTGTCCTCTACCACAGCAGAAGCTGTGAGTTCAAGTTACCCTCAGGACCATCTAGAAATTTAACCAGGACAGAACAACTCCCAGGGTGATAGTGTTGAGATCATTAAAGTTTATCTGTGTCTGTCAGAGCCACCCTCACCTTTTCCCATGTAGATTTTCCAAACTCTCCACCACCTGCCCACCCACACATCCTGCCCTCAGATGTAGGTGACTATGCCATGGTATTCTGGGAAAAGATTGTGGAGAGTAGCCTCTTTGAAGGCTAAGACTATTGCTAAAATCCAGTGGAAATAATAACTTAACTCTCTGAACTCATTATGTACTTTCTATGTGACACCCTGAATGATGAGAAGTATTCTTCATACTTTTCAGATAGGGAACCTGAGGCTTGGAGAGATTAAGTAACTTGCTTTGATTTTTTTTTTTTTGCTTTGTTTTGGAAGGAATGATCAAAACTTGACACATTGTGAGTGTGAAATTTGAAACTCTTAAATTTATGATCCAGATGAGATAGAGGAGAGAGTGCCTATTGAGTAGTCTTTCTTCAAAAAATTTTTATGTTTAATTGGGGGATAAATGCTTTTCAACATTGTGTTGGCTTCTGCCATATGTCAACATGAATCAGCCCTAGGTATACATATGTCCCCTCCCTCTTGAACCTCCCCCGTATCTCCCACCCCATCCCACCCTATTGGGTTGTCACAGAGCACCAGATTTGAGCTCCCTGAATCAAATAATAAATTTCTACTTGTTATCTATTTTTCATATGGTAATATACATGTTTCAATGCTACTGTCTCTATTCATCTTGCCCTCTCCTTCCCCCACGGTGTCCGTAAGTCTGTTCTCTGTGTCTGTGTCTGTTGAGTAGTCTTTACAACATTTGATCCATATGTGTACCAGGACTGATGACAGAAAAACATGGTCTTTTAAGCCTAACTATTTACACTTACAAAATAGAGGTAATAATTCTTGTCTTAGACAATGAATGCTATATGTTAAATGTAAATTACGAAGCCTAGAATATAGTAGGTGTTCAATAAATAATGGTAGCTGTCATTACTGCTATCTGTTCATCAGTGCAGGTGTGATTTCTAATACCATCAAAGCTGGAAAGAGGCAGATAACTGGAAGAATGCTGAATTACAACACATGAGGTTGCTTGGCATCAGCATTTTTTATACATGAGCCAGACTAATTTAACTGAATGCCCCCCACATGTCTTCTCAGTCCTGAAAGACTGAGGTTGGCCCATGAAAATTATGTGGCAAATTCTTATTCTGTTGGATTTATAAATTGAGTCATTTTTTGACCATATTATCTGCCAGTTTATTCAACTCCCTTTGTTCCCATTCTAACTTCATTCTTGAAGGAAATGTTTCATATTCAGATTCGATAAAAATAAATCTAGTTCTTTCTCTGCATTAGGTACTCAGCTAACACTGTCATTCATTATGTGGGTTCCCATGGAGATCTTTCCCAGTGGGACTACAAAGTTGAGGATTCTTATTGATCCTCGATAATTTAGTGCCTCAATAGAAAAAGAATCTGATATCAGCCTCTCTCTCTCTCTCCTTTTGCTGCCATGGGAAAAGCAAGAGCCAGTGGAGAAGGCAGGTGTAAGGTGGAAACCTTCCCCAGTCTGCTAAAAAATCATTGCCCTCTGTTCAACAGTTAGAGAAAGTTACAACCACTGCATGAGTGCTTTCCAGTTACAAAGGCAAGGCCTTGCTTTTTACCAGCTAATAGATGCTTAATGAATCAAAATGAATAGAATTGGTTTGCACCTCTATACATATATTCTGTTTAGGTGCTGTTTTCAGTTTTCTCAAGAAAGTTATACAGGGTGGAATCGTGTCCCTACCCTCAAATCCCTGTTCACCCAGAACCCCAGAATGTAATCTTATTTTGAAGGTATAATTTAAGGTGAGGTCATATTAGAATAGGATGGACACCAAATCCAATGTGATTGGTGTATTTATAAAATTAAAGATACAGCACACAGGAAGATCCCTATATGACGGCAGACACAGATTGGAGTGATGAATCTTGAAGTCAAGAAATGCTAAGGATCTCTGGAAACCCCTAGAAGCTAGAAGAAAACCAGAGTAGAGGTTATTCTTCAGAGTGCTCACAAGACACCAACCTTGCTGAGATCTTGATTTTGTGCTTCTAGCCTCCAGAACTATGGAATGATAAATTTCTGTTGAACCAGCCATCCAGTTTGTGATAATTTGTCATAGCAGCCCTGGGGAACTAATACAGATGCCTTGTTAATAAAATCTCAATAAAGAACTGTATTGACCTTAATCAAAAATGAAAAATTTCCCTCATCATTTCTCTTTTGACATGTTAGTCCCCAATTTGTTTACTGAGGTAAACAAGTACAAACATCTTACTTTCTAACTCCTGAACTCAAAGTAGTTTTTTACATAATCATTCATGATACTCCCTGATGATGTATTTAAGGGGAAGAAGGAATATATAATTAATGAAGAGCAAAGTATTTTAAGCCTATGCTGCTGATGTTTTTGTAATTATGATTTACTCTCCTGTATTGTTGCTTTTTTAAAAAAAAGTCTCAGGTGAAAATGTTTGACCAGGAAGAATGATTAGCAGGTCTAAGTAAAATGTGGTCTCTAAATAACCTCAGATATGCAGATGACACCATCCTTATGGCAGAAAGTGAAGAGGAACTAAAAAGCCTCTTGATGAAAGTGAAAAAGGAGAGTGAAAAAATTGGCTTAAAGCTCAACATTCAGAAAACTAAGATCATGGCACCTGGTCCCATCACTTCATGGGAAATAGGTGGACAAACAGTGGAAACAGTGTCAGACTTCATTTTTGGGGGCTCCAAAATCACTGCAGATGGTGACTGCAGCCATGAAATTAAAAGACGCTTACTCCTTGGAAGGAAAGTTATGACCAACCTAGACAACATATTAAAAAGCAGAGACATTACTTTGCCAACAAAGGTCCATCTAGTCAAGGCTATGGTTTTTTCCATTGGTCATGTATGGATGTGAGAGTTGGACTGTGAAGAAAGCTGAGCGCCAGAGAATTGATGCTTTAGAACTGTGGTGTTGGAGAAGACTCTTGAGAGTTCCTTGGACTGCAAGGAGATCCAACCAGTCCATCCTAAAGGAGATCAGTCCTGGGTGTTCATTGGAAGGGCTGATGCTGAGGTTAAAACTCCAATACTTTGGCCACCTCATGCGAAGTGTTGATTCATTGGAAAAGACTCTGATGCTGGGAGGGATTGAGGGCAGGAGGAGAAGGGGATGACAGAGGATGAGATGGCTGGATGGCATCATGGACTCAATGGACATGAGTCTGAGTGAACTCCGGGAGATGGTGATGGACAGGGAAGCCTGGCATGCTGCGATTCATGGGGTCGCAAAGAGTCGGACACAACTGAGTGACTGAACTGATAAAAGGAACCTTATTGCGATACTTTGGAACCAGAGATATTTGAACTCTGATGGACCCAATGAACAATCAAAATTCACCACCATCATCATCATCTAATAAATACCACTTTTCTTTAATCTGCCAGGATACCTGCCATACAAAACAGTGACACTGAAACTTTTGAATGGAGTTAATTTCCTGGATGGAATTTTCCAGTTACTAGAAAGTTATCACAACATGCCTTCCTAGTTAAAAATTCTCCTTGAGTCTTCATTGGACTGTTGTTTTGTTTTTTCAATTGACCTTTGTTCTAAATTGAACTTGAGCAAAAATAACGGGATTTGATATGACAATAAGATATTGGTTCAGTTTTCTATTACCAAGAGAATTCAATTCCTGATGTGAAGAGTGCCTGCGGGTCTTGCTGAGTGCGTCCCAATATATGATTAATGTGTTAAGGGAGAAGAGATGTTTTAAAGGAAGTGTTTATGGTTTAAATTCTATCCAGCCTCAAAACAACCAAGAAAACAGCAACACCAGCCACTTCTTATCAGAACCACCATCCTAGTACTGGACTTCAAATCTTTGTTCTTTTTGACTCTATAGGAGACACAAAAGAAAACTAGGGCTTTTCAGACTCAATCCTGAGGACACATGTGTGCAATTTTACTATAAGGCATAGTCTGTTAGGAAATTGATATGCAGGGAGAATGCAGCAACAGAGTTTTGGGGTTGGTATTTGGAAAAAAAGTGTAAAAAGTCCAGGGGTTGGGTCATTTGCAACCATGGCATTGTCTTTAGACTTCTTTGTATAGTCAAGTAGATACTGAGCAGAGATAAAATATAAAGGGAAAGATGAGGAGGTAAGTGGTGGGTTATTGAAATCTGATTTCTGATTTCTGTCTAAGGAGAGATATAAACAAAGATAAGAAGGCCTCGAAACATCCCCAGTTTTTTCTCATAGTATAGCTGAACCTGACAGTCTCATTTCCTACTATTTCATCTCCTGGGATTTTAAATACAAGGTGATCACCCATAAGGCATCTTCATATTTATTTTTTCATTTGGCACCCCCTACACTTCATGTATACACAGAGAACTATGGGTAAATGTCTAAACTGTTTACCTGAGACTCGGTAGTTAAATACATTTCTCTAAATAACACAGCTAGTAAATAAGTCAGTTGAGATTCAACTATTAATCTGATTCCAAATTTGATTTTTCCAGGTGTACTTTGTCATCTTGAAAAATCCCTGGAAAGCTACTTCCTTTGACAGTTCTGAAAGGCTAATCAATACAAATCTAATTTCTAGGCTAGTTGTGAATGTTAATATAGCACTAGCAAATTAGCTAGTGTGAAATTACATTTTTACTAAAATTTATCAAATTTATATCTTTTCTGTTTTGAATGTCAACAGACATACATTTTAATTCCCAAAGAACTCTCCTTCTTCCACCAAACAGGCACATTTCTTTAAACAGAATCTTTTTGGAAACGCAGAATAATTTCTAATGCCTATTTCACCAAATGTGTTCACATGGGAACAAGCGATACAACCGTATTACTTTAAATTACCTTGGAGCTAGAGATGGTACATTTCTCCACGTAACTGAACATAGGATGAAGGCAATGATTTCAATAATCTTAAAGTGTCAAACTAACTTCCAATGTGTATTGTTGAACTTCTCTGTAGTAATTTAATTAGTTTAAATAAAACATCATTAATTCAGTTCTTTAGAGGATAAATCCTGGCTCACCAGTCTGAGTTGATCAAGTGCTTCATTAGCATCAGATTGACTTCATCAGCAACTAGTGAAGGTACTCCAAATAAATGAGGCCATAATATTAACCAAAAATAATATTACAATATACCTGGCACACCATATGCATTATTGCCTTGAATTCTCACAAAACTGTATGAAATGACACTGACTCTACTCATTTTTTTTTCTTTTAATCAGCAATACTTTAGATAAGAAACTGCAGGGTTAGCAGGATTTAAATATGGGCACAAGAGTCCACAGCTAGACCTAGAATTCAGACTTCATTTATGTGACTCAAAGTGCATGCTCATGATCTTAACCCAGATATAAACTTCAATACTGTTTCCCCTGCTCTCTGAAAGTTGTTGTTCAGTTTCTGGGTCATGTGTGACTCTGTGACCCCATGGACAGAAGCCCACCAGGCTCCTCTGTCCTGCACTATCTCCCAGAGTTTGCTCAGACTCATGTCCATTGAGGCAGTGATGCCATCCAATCATCTCATCCTCTGCCACCCCTTTCTCCTTTGGCCTCAATCTTCGCCAGCATCTGGATATTTTCCAATGAGGCAGCACATTGTATCAGGTCACCAGAGTATTAGAGCTTCAGCATCAGTCCTTCCAATGAATATTCAAGACTGATTTCCTTTAGGATTGACTGGTTTGATCTCGCATTTAGGATTGACTGGTTTGATCTCCTCACAGTCCAAGGGACTCTCAAGAGTCTTCTCCAACACCACAGTTCAAAAGCATCAATTCTTCAGTACTCAGCTCTCTTTGTAGTCCAACTCTCACATCCATACATGACTACTGGAAAAATCAAAGTTTTGACTATACACATCCTTGTCGGCAAAGCGATATCTCTGCTTTTTAATATGCTGTCTAGGTTTGTTTTAGCTTTCTTTCCAAGGAGCAAGCATCTTTTAATTTCATGGCTGCTATCTCTGTCCACAGTAATTCTGGAGCCCAAGAAAACAAAATTTGTCACTGTCTCCACTTTTTCCCTGTCTATTTGCACGAAGTGATGGAACCAGATGCCATAATCTTACTTTTTTTTTATGTTGAGTTTCAGGCCAGTTTTTGCACTCTTCTTTTACCCTCATCAAGAGGATCTTTAGTTCTCATTTTCTGCCATTAGAGTGGTATTATCTGCAAATCTGAGGTTGTTGATATTTCTCGGAAAGCTAAAACCTATTGTAAACTAAAATGGTGTTCAATGAAGAAGCAATCCACTTGGGACACATCTTGCTAAGGAATGCACAGAATAAATCCAGATAAAGATCCTCACAAGCACAGTTCAAATCCTTGAGAGTTTGATGCTGAAACACTGAGTGTGGTTTGTGGGGAAGAGCCTGACGATGCCTGTCTCCCTGCTCGGGCACGCTCCACCTCTATTGCTACTTGCTACAAAATCAACACTAAATGCCGCTTTTGTTTTTCTCCTTTTGTAGATGGGAAAATCCTCTCTGATTTGTTTTGGTTAGCATAACAAGTACTCATGTAGGTCTCTTATAAAAACAAAGTGCTATAAAGTGAACTTTTGCAATGCAGTGTTTATCTGAGGACTCAGTATTTTGTTTCCTTCTTGGCTCAAGCAGTAGGTTAGAGAGGCATGTGAAATGTTAGAGACCATGTTACTTACTACTCAAGCATCATCCAAAAAACATTTTTTGAGTCATTATTAAAGCCAAACACTATGCTGTTTGTTGCTGATATAGAAAATAAATTTTTGTTGCTTAAACATTTAAGGAACTCAGCCTGTGTACTATGTTATAGCAGCCATAGCAAACTAGTATAAGGAGAAGAGAAAAGGGGGTCTGTTATTTTTTAATCTGGAAAACTGAGAATACATATGTGTTGTTATTGTTGTTCAGTGGCTAAGTTGTATGTGACTTTGTGTCCCCGTGGACTGCAGCATGCAGTTTTCCCATCACTACCTCCCAGAATTTGCTCAAATTCATATTCATTGAGTCGGTGATGCTATCTAACCATCTTATCCTCTGCCACGTACTTCTCATTTTGCCTTCAATCTTTCCCAGCACGAGGGTCTTTTCCAATGAGTTAGCTCTTCTCATCAGGTGACCAAAGTATTGGAGCTTCAGCTTCAACATCAGTCCTTCCAATGAATATTTAGAGTTGAGTTTCTTTAGGATTGACTTGTTTGATCTTCTTGCAGTCCGAGGGACTCTTAAAAGCCTTCTCCAGCACTACAGTTCAAAAGCATCAGTTCTTTGGTGCTCAGCCTTCTTTATTGTCCAACTCTCACATCTGTCCATGACTACTGGAAATATCATAGCTTTGACCTTATGGACCCCTGTTGGCAAAGTGATATCTCTGCTTTTTAATACACTGTTTAGATGTATCCTAGCTTTCCTTCCAAGGAGCAAGCATCTTTTAATGTCTGCAGTCACTTCAGTGATATACATATCTATGTTTTTATGTTATATATATGAAATATTGTATATGTCATATGTACACTTTTAAGAGAATAGTTAGCTAGGAGGGAAAAGATAATGAGTTTCAAGGGCATAAATATTTATTAATTTGTCTCTTCATTGACTCTACATCGAGACTGGCTCATGCTAAAACTTGTGCATGGATGCTTAGTTGCATCAGTTGTGTCTGATTCTTTGTGACCCTGTGGACTGTAGCCCACCAGACTCCTCTGTCCATGGTATTTCCCAAGCAAGAATATTGGAATGGGTTGCCATGATCTCCTCCAGGGGATCTTCCCAACCCAGGGATCTAAAACTCGGGTTGCTTACATCTACCTGCATTGGCAGGTGAGTTCTTTATCATGAGTGTCACTTGAGAAGCCCTTCTAAAACTCAAATGAGGTCAATTGTAAAACTGCTGGCTATATGTCATTTAATGTGTGGCATGGCATTTTGCAGGTGACCTGTCCCTATCTGTGCTCTTTCTTCACTTTGGTCAAAATAAGAAGGAAACTTCCCTACTGTAATGTCAGTACAAGGTTGAAATATGCCTGGGCCCTTCTCCCCCTCCAGTGTTTTAATAAAGGTGCCAGGGCTGTTCAGAGGTGGGAATCGTGTTTAGCAGACTTGCAGCTGTTTTAACTTCACAGAAGTAATTGAGATATATGAACTCCTTATTAGGTCCTTAAAACAAAATGAGGAACTTGGAATTCCCATCTGTCATGATTAAGGAGGGAAGAATTTATTTTTGCTCTTAAAAATATTTCATAAAAAATGATCCCTTTTCACCTTTCCCCTTTTCTATAACTAGGGGAGCAGTACCCTCATGAAGAGTTAAAGATGAGTTAAGAGTAGAAAAATGGAAAGCTCAAATCTTTGTTTTTAATTTGGCAAATATGTTGAACATTTAGTATGTGCCAGAAATCCTGCCAGGCTCTAAGGATACAAAAATGAATAAAACAAGGCCCCTGATCTCAGCTGGAAAAAAAGTTCTGATTTAAATATATTATGTTTTGCACCTACTATGTGTCCAGAAATTTAGATAATTTTCTGTTTTCAAAATTATGCTTTAAGGTTATTTTCAAGAAAGATTAAATTGCCCAAGGTCGAATAGTGGTGAATGTGAGTTGATCCCAGTTCTGACTAGATTTTTAGGAGACAGGACTATTCTTTGGTTCAGGCATCACATATGGCTTGGAGGAACCTTTGAACTCTTGTGTCAAGTCAAACCAACCAGAGCTGGCTAGTTCCTGAGAGGCCAGCTATTTTGGGAGTTTACCTGGGGAATATGGTGCCTGGGCAGATCCACAGAGGGCTTATGGTGTGTATGCATGTGTATGTGAGTGTAGGAGATTTTCCCACACTCCTGTCTTGCAGTGGATTGTGGTCTTGCTTGTGCAATTTTCCCTGGAGTCTATTTTGTGAAATATAATTGAAATTGAAACGCCAGTGATTTTTAATCATACTCTCAATTTATATCTCATGTAACCATATGCCAGTGTTCTCAGAGTGTTACAGGGATACGAATTATGCTGAAATTGGATTAGGCAAATACACATTTTCCTTAAAAAATAGATACCCAGAGCAGTAATTTAATTCCACCAACTGTAAAGATTCTCTCAGAAACACTCTGTGTATCTTATCAGCAGTTCATTGTGATTTTCTTCTAGGCGACTTTCTCTGCCTTTTCATTTTCTTCCAGAATTTACTGTATTTAACAAACATTAGCAACTGTAGGAAGTCAATTTATATCAAAACCATGCCTAAATAGAAGAAAAACAGGTTTTCAGAGAAGACTATCAAGACCCTTCTTCTGTTCTCCGATTTGGGGGAAAGAAAAATAGAAAGCAATTAAGTACCATTTTCCTTCAAGTAGATTCTTTAAGCTAAATCACAACTTGAGTAGTTAAACAGTTATTAGACCAGAGCTTCAGATTCTAACAGGCTGTGAGACAGCACTATCTATTGTTTAATAATAGCATTATCATGTTCTGGGGACACTAATGTGAGCAAACACTACTGAAAGGGTGTGCTGATTCTGGGGTATTATCACTCTGTACATTCTGTTGAAATAATTTCTTGCTAGTCACAAAGGCCAAGCTTTAAATATTAGGATTTAATAACACCAATTCCAAGCGTGGGTTTTTTTCTCCATGCCACCAAGAAATTAACTTCATTCTGATGCTATCTCCCCAGAGATGGCTTCAGATTTTGCAGGTTAAAGGTTCAGGCTCACGAGTGTTTCCTCCACCCCTGATCCCCAATCTCCTGCCCCTTAAGGCACCAATAGCAAAGGAACTGGTTCTAAATCAGGGGTTCCCAGACACCCTCCTCAGGTTTGATTAATTTACTCAAGTGGCTCACAAAACTTGGAGAAAGATTTTGCTTCCTAGACTGCCTGTTTATTTTAGAGGGTATAACTCAGGAACAGACAGATGGAAAAGCTGCATAAGGCAAAGTATGTGGGAAGGGGCTGGGAGCTTCTCGAATCTCCACCAGCTCAGAAGCTCTCAGAACCCCATTCTTCTGGGGAGTTTTATGGAAGCTTCATTACATAGACATGATAGATTAAAACCACTGGACACCAGGGATTGAACTCAACCTCCTCCTTGGAAGTCAAGGTGGGACTGGAAGTCCAAACCCTCCAATCACATACTTGGTTTCTTTGGCATCCAGTTCAGACAGATATCACCTCATTAACACAAACTCCAGTGTGGTTAAAAAGGATTTGTTATGGTTATCAGTTTTAAATATAGCAGTGTGGACCTGTCCATCCCAAACTCCCTAACTATCCCTTCCCCATCCATCCCCTTGGCCAACCATAAATTTGTTCTCTAAGACTGTGAGTCTCTTTCTGTAGGTTCATTTGTATCATTTCTTTTTAGATTCCACATATAAGGGATATCATATTGATGAATATATAAATGTTTTTCTTTAAAAAGCATGTTTTGTTATATTATGAATATCAAGACAACTTTGTCCATCTTATCACTTAGGAAATTTTGAGGCTTTTAGGCGCTCTGTGCCAGAGACAGGGACAAAAACCAAATACATATTTCTTGTTATAAATCATAATATGACAAACACATACTATAACAGGCAAAGAAATAATATCGGAGCATATAGTCTTCTGCAAATAATTCACTGGGTTTCTTTCTTATTGCTTCAGCAGTGACACTATGGTGTGGGCACAGCTGTGGCTTCTGTCATCAGATGGACTGAGTCTGTGTCCTGCCCCACACCTTCCCAGCTGTGTGACCTTGGCCTAGCTAGTTAACTTCTCTGGGTCTCAGATTTCTCAGCAGTTTTCCTGTGAGGATTATATGTGAAGTACTTCTAATAATGCATGTAGTACTACTGAACAAGTGTTTTCTACTGTCATTTCAACACCATTCAGTTGGCTAAGTGTACTTGGTTGTCACAGGCAAAATAATGTTTCCTGGAATCTATGAATATTACCTCACACAGCAAAAAGGGACTTCTCAGATGAGATTAAGTTAAGGATTCTGAGATTGAGTTAAGGATTCTGAGATTATCCCAGATAATCTGGGTGGGCCCACTATAATCACAATAATTAATAGGAGAAAAAAGGGGCTTCCCTGGTGGCTCAGATGGTAAAGAATCTGCCTGCAATGCAGGAGAAGGGGTTCAATCCCTGGGTCAGGAAGATCCCCTGGAGAAGGAAATGACAATCCACTCCAGTACTCTTGCCTGGGAAATCCCATGAATAGAGGAGCCTGGTGAGCCACAGTCCACAGGGTTGCAAAGAGTCAGACATGACTGAGTAACTAAACTTTCGATAGGGGAAAAGAGAAAGTCAAGAGAGCCAATGACAGAAGGAAATGTGACAATGGAAACAGGTCAGAGTGCTATGATTGTTCATTTTGAAGGTGGAAGGGAGGCTCTCAAGCTGAAAGAAGCAAGGAAACTGCTTCTCTAGAGCTTCTGGAAGGACTGCAGCCCTGCCAACACCCTGATTTAGTGAAACTTCTGGCCTCTGGAACTGTCAGATGGTGAATAGTAAAGTTGAGTAAGCTGCTTACCCAGTGGAAACTTGTTACAGCAACTGTAGTACACTAATACATTGGGCTATACATCGATTGTTCCCTGTTGCTTCTAACAAGAAACAGGCAGCAAGGCTGAAAGTTCAGGTTTCCTCATACTGTGACTCCTAGGCCACATGCTCTCCTGGTCTATAACAACATGGATTCTGATCAGTAGAGAGAGGAAGAGTGATATTACTTCTACTGAAAGGAACCCTATTTTGTGCAGCCTAAGCAGAGGGGGATACTCTTTGAGAGAAAAGTTACCTGTAGCAACACTCCTAAGAGAGATGGCTTAGCTTAGTCTGTTGAGACCCAAGAATCAATGAAGAATCATGATGGATATGGTCTTCATATCTTGACCCTCTTTGTTAATGTCCTCCCTCTCTTTCTGGAAACTGAACTGACTGCATAAGGAGAAATTAATTTTTCAGATTATAAATTCTTTTTCTTCACAAATAAGAGTGAAAAACCAGACATGATGGTAAGTCACCAATCTGTGCCACAGTGGATGTTTTTTAGTAAGATATTTGCAGAAGAGTGGTTAAATTTATGCTATAAGAAAAATAATAAGCTCCCCCCCTTTCTTAGTGATTTACACTTGTGGAAGTTTATAGACCCATCTGATACCTATTCATAAATTATTCCACCATAGATCTGGTGGAAATCACCAGAAGGGTAAACAGAGATGACATAGGAAATTCAACTCAGCACAGCTATTTACTGAACACCTATGAGGAACAGTCAGTTTTGAAGAGATAGAGTATCTAGTCTCTAGGAGTTCACTGTGCAAGCCTGGAACAGCAGGTGTTTAATAAATTTTGTAGAATGAATGAAAGAGATTTAATTGAGGAGCAAGAATGTTGTGTGAGGAGATCACTGACTGAGGATAGAGTACAATATAACATGAAGGAGTGATGGAGTTAAGGAAGGGTGCAGAAATGGACAAGAGGGAAGACTTCATGGCAAGTTAATCCTGAGTTATGCTATTAAAGATGAGTACAGGTTTCCAGTGCAGGGAAGGTGAAGTAGAATCCAGGTAAGCTTGGACCATCAGCATCTTATATGCTCACAGTCACTCAGTTGTGTCCAACTCTGAGACCCCATGGACTCTAGCCCACCAGGCTCCTCTGTCCATAGAGTTTCCAAGGCAAGAATACTGGAGTGGGTTGCCTTTCCCTTTTCCAGGGGATCTTCCTGACCCAGGGATCAAACCTGTGTCTCCTGCATTGGCAGGTGGATTCTTTACTACTGGCGCCACCTGAAAAGCATTCTGCTACTGCTGCTGCTAAGTCGCTTTAGTTGTGTCCAACTCTGTGCGACCCCACAGATGGCAGCCCACCAGGCTCTACCGTCCCTGGGATTTTTCAGGCAAGAACACTGGAGTAGGTTGCCATTTCCTTCTCCAATACATGAAAATGAAAAGTGAAAGTGAAGTTGCTCAGTAAGTGTCCGACTCTTTGAGACCCCATGGACTACAGCCTACCAGGCTCCTCCATCCATGGGATTTTCCAGGCAAGAGTACTGGAGTGGGTTGCCATTGCTTTCTCTGGGGAAGCATTCTAGTCTTCACTAAATGCCATCTCTGCTGCTCAGAAGATTGCACCTGCAGACAATCATTGAGGAAGCTGCCCTGCCTGCCATCCCCCGCCCCCACTCCATCCATACTTCTAAATGACTCCACAAAGCAGAAACTGGCATATACCTCACCAAAGGAATTGGAAATCCCCACATCTCTTCATCTGCCATTTCCTTGAAAAGTTCCATGTGATTTTTGCCAGTGAGTTTATTTGTATGCTCCATTTACCACCCAAAGTTTGTTGAATAATTTTTCCCCCTGATTTCTAGAAGTTTCTAGTCATCACCAGAAAAAACTTATTGGAGATATTTAAACCTATGCATCATCACATGTCAAGAATCTCTAGTCTCTAATTAAACTGGCAATAAAGACAGGCAAAGCAATAACGTAAGAGTAATAAAGTCAAGTTATGTTATTTTCTTCAAAGAAATTATCTTTTCTTAGTAAAAATTTTAGGGGGAATCTTTCAAATTAAAAACAAATTCATAAATGGATGTTGAATTTTGTCAAAGGCTCTCTCTGCATCTATTGAGATAATCATATGGCATTTATTTTTTAATTTGTTAATGTGAGTTACATTGGTTAATTTGCAGATATTGAAGAATCCTTGCATCCCTGGGATAAAGCCCACTTGGTCATGGT
>SJYC01019943.1:0-20036 GCA_006408675.1 Madoqua kirkii
ATTTGTTCATTGTGTTGTTCTCTTGGGTACCTAATTTTCTCCTTGCTTCCTTGGAGTCTCAATACTTCAACAGTCTGTTTCTCATCTTACACATCAGTTCAGGATATAAGATCTGAATAAACTAGACATGTTGTTATCTCTCTATTTATAATAAGATAGAACTGCTACATGCCAAAACTCATTAAATTAGTTTCTGTTCTCTAACTATTGTTGGGTGATTTTCCACCTCTTAATTTCATAAAAATATTATTTACTTCTTAAGTGATTTAAGTTGACTTGAGGAGAAACTTTTTATCTTTTAAACCTATTTTTCTTTACTTCAATTCTACCTCTATCTTCCAAGTGTATTCAGGACATGTCCAATATCATGAGACCTCAAATTCCAAATCCTCATTCTGAAATTTCAAGTTCCAAATCTCATATAGAATTTAGTTTAAAAATTTCTGTATTTACCTTGTTAAAGGAAAACTAGTGAGGTAATTTAAAAAATTGTATTATTAAATATTTCCTTTGTTATATACTAGTGTGAGAATCCTAGCTATTTCAGGCAAGACCAAGGTACTTACAATCGCTTTGTGTTAGAGCAATCTTATGCCTGAGATTCAAAAGTTTAAAAAAATAAAGAGCTTAGGGAAATGAGTCATCCCCCTGGGTGAATAGAAGTGAAATTGTTTTTCTAAATGTAAAAGTCTTTTTTTTTTTTTTAAAGGGATTGAAATGTACAGGGTGTATTTTTAAATCTTGTGCTACACAAGCTGAAAGCTCTGGAAATCTTCTATTTTTGTCATGTAAATTCTCTGAATGGGCTTAAAGTTCCTGATTCTGTAGGTAGGACCAGCAGGTGTACTTGCAGGCACATCAAAATCCACAAGAAAATATTTCTGGGCAAAGAAAGGGATAGAGAGAGGAAGGCTGGGTGAGAAAAGATGGGTGATGGGGAGAAGGAGATACTGACAGCTCCAGTTTGATAAGAGGTGTGAAATCCCCCTGACCTCCATGTGGCTGCTGGGCAGGGCCAGTACTGGAAGGAAAGCCGCAGCACATAGTGGGGGAGCTTGCCACCTGGAGCCTGTCTAGTCCACCCCTGGGTGGGCCAGGAGTGGTCTCATAAAGGGTCTGAACCTCTCATTTCAAGAAGAAAGGAAAAGATTACAACTGTATAGGAAAGGCAAAACTGTGGAGACAATAAAAAGATCTGTGGTTGTCAGGAGTTTCCAGAGAGAATCCCATGGATGGAGGAGCCTGGTAGTCTGTGGTCCATGGGGTCTCTAAGAGTTGGAAACGGCTGAGTGACTTCACTTTCACTTTTCCCTTTCATGCATTAGAGAAGGAAATGGCAACTCACTCCAGTGTTCTTGCCTGGAGAATCCCAGGGACGGGAGAGCCTGGTGGGCTGCCGTCTATGGGGTTGCACAGAGTCGGACATGACTGAAGTGACTTAGCAGCAGCAGCTGAAATGCTCCAATGGTAGAAGCAGTTCTGTGCCTCAAGTTTTGGATTTGTAACTGAAATTTCTTTTATTCTCAGATATTTAAAAATTTGATGTTTGTGTTTTTTAAATATTTCGTTGCATTCCAAATTCCCTCTTCTTCCACGAGAGACATTAACTGGAACTCTTTTTAATTGGTTTCTTCAATTCTATAGTATTGTTTCTCTAGCTCACTCTCTCAAAATCAGGTGCTTGAGTGATAGGAAGTTTTGGATAATGTCCAGCAGCAGACTTTAATTTTGTTCTTCTATCTGAGATAAAACACCTTGATGTATTGTAAATGGACCTAGTAAGTGGCCAAGGCATAGTTTAAATATTTCTTTCTACTATCATTTTATTTTTGCCATTAATCAGGACTACAGGTTATATTTCCTAAACATTTGTTTAGTCCCTTTTGCACTTAATTTGAAAACAGAATGTTAAAGGTATGAAGGACATCAGAAATCAAACAATATAATCTCTCTTCCAAAATAGGAATCTTCTCTGAGAAAAATGAATTGGAAAGTGACTTCTCTGTGTTTCACATATTTATTGTCTGGTCTTTAGTCTTGGAGATATTTTTACTATTTCTGTTGTTGTTCAGTCACTAACTCATATCTGACTCTTTGCAACTCCATGGACTGCAGCATCCCTGGAGGCTCCCCTGTCCTCCATTATCTTCTGGAGTTTGTTCAGATTCATATCCATTGAGTCAGTAATACTATCTAGCCACCTCATCCTCTGCTACTCCTCTCTTTTGCCTTTAATCTTTACCAGCATTAGAATCTTTTCCAGTGAGTTGGCTCATGGCATCAGGTGGCCAAAATATTAGAGTTCAGCTTCCACATCAGTCCTTCCAGTGAATATTCAGGGTTGATTTCTTTTAGGGTTGACTGGTTTGATTTCCTTGCTGCCCAAGGGACTCTCAAGAGCTTCTCCAGCACCACAATTTGAAAGCATCGATTCTTTGACACTCAGCATTCTTTATGATCCAACTCTCACATCCATACATGGCTACTGGAAAAATCACATCTTTGACTATACACGTCTTTGTCAGCAAGGTGATGTCTCTGCTTTTTAAGCCCATTGTCTAGGTTTGTTATAGCTTCCCTTCCAAGGAGCAAGTGTCTTTGAATTTCATGGCTGCAGTAACCATCCAGAATGATTTTGGAGTCTAAGTAAATTTATCACTGCTTCCACTTTTCGCCTTCTCTTTGCCATGAAATGATGGGACCAGATGTCATGATTTTAGTTTTTTGAATGCTGAGTTACAAGCCAGCTTTTTCTCTCTCCTCTTTCACCCTCATCAAGAGACTCTTTAGTTCTTTGCTTTCTGTCATTAGAGTGGCACCATCTGCGTATCTGAGGTTGTTGATATTTCTCTAAGCTATAAGCCCTCTCCCCTAAAAAAATTGACATTCCAATTCATAACACAATTCTTAAGGGATTTGTCAGCTTCTTGGGCCCCATTCTGGACTACCAGAGATTTCTGTAGGTCCCAAGAGAGGGACCTCTCCTTGTATTCAAGGCTTCCACAAAGTGATCATCAAGCCCTTCCCCCATGATTCTTTCTCCAGCAAAAAAGAACCTATGACTTACCCAAGCAGCTCATTCTATTCTTGATCTACTCCTTAGAATGTTCTTCTTCTTGTTGAGTCTAAAATGTATCTTCCTTCAATTCTATCAGAAGTCTTTTTTCTACTACTTGAATTCCTACAAGACAACTGACTCCTCTTCCCTATAACAACTCTTCACATCTTTGATGACAGAATTAATAGTCACCCCTGGGTCTTATTTTAAGTGTCCTGAATTTTGCCAATCCTTATTTTGCCTAGTTTTCTTTCAACTCTTTTCACTATCCCCACTACTGTTTCACAGAAAATATTTGCAAACCCGGGACATGAGTTTGACTAGCTGGTGGGGGGCCAGCCACAGGGTTGATAGTTTTC
Source organism: Madoqua kirkii (assembly GCA_006408675.1). Lineage (NCBI taxonomy): Eukaryota > Metazoa > Chordata > Mammalia > Artiodactyla > Bovidae > Madoqua > Madoqua kirkii. The sequence continues at coordinate 3,418 of SJYC01019943.1, forward strand.
ATGCAGGAAAAGGTTTGCAGAGGTCTTATAACTTAAGATAAGCAAAAATGTTTCAAGATTCCCTGCTAGGGAAACTAATAAGAATGGTGGGTTGCCACAGCTATAATTTGTTAACTCATATTTCTGGGGAATGAAGACAAGATTCTGACAAGTAAAGTGAAAGATGCTCAGTCATGTCCAGCTACCCCATGGACTCTACAGTCCATGGGATTCTCCAGGCCAGAATATCGGAGTGGGTAGCCGTTCCCTTCTCCAGGGGAACTTCCCAACCCTGGGATCAAACCCAGGTCTCCCACAGAGTGGGTAGATTCTTTACCGTCTGAACCACCAGGGAAGCCCCAAAGCATCAATTCTTCCACAATAACTGTGTTAAAGGTGAAAGGCAGAATAAATAGCCATGTATTTCTAAGCATTTTAACAGATATACAGTACACATCCAATGATACGCAGGCCAGTTGGCTCATAAAAGACTAAAAAGACATTATTTGAAGGCAAAGGAGAGGAAGCATTTTGTATTTAAGGAAGATGTTTTTAAACCAAGGAACATAATACAGTGTTCAGATTCTAGCTCTACTCCTTAGTAGCTCTGTAAAATAGAGCTAATTGTTTGAACTTTCACATTCTCAACTGTTGCATTAAGAATAATAAAAGCAAAAGTGGTGGTAATACTGCTACTGCCTAAGGAGGTATTTATATAGTCTACATTAAACAATGAATGTTTATTACTGATATTTGAAGGGAGGGGCATAGAGATGGTTCAATTCCCTTCTTCCTTTCCTCAGTTTATAGCATCACCTTTTCCGAAGTGCTATATCATTATTCCTTCATTTCAGTCTATGTCTAATTCTGAAGCAATGAGTGGGCCAAGAATTATTATGCAAATTTTCTTATAGGGAATCTGAGACACAGAGCAGTGAAGTGCCTAAGACTGTCAAGTAAGTTTATAGTAAAAGCAAATTTAACTCCAGATCTATTAAGTGAATAAATTTAATTTTTCCATACTACTGAATTTTATAAGAGGAGAGCTCTATAAGAGGAGATTAAAATTTCCCAGAGATAGCAGGATAAGATAGTATCCAAAATGCCAAAGCCCCATCATCATATACAGAGTTTATAAAAGAAATGGTTGAGAACTAGTTCTTGGACTCTTGGATTCATCAGTTACTGCAGTTACGTGAAACAACCTTTGAAAAGAAGTCAGAGTGATTCTTACTTCTACCCATGAGGGAGTAAAGGCTAGGAAATTGCTCTCCCACTGCAAAGGACTAGAAACTGGTAAAAGTGTATCAAACATTTGCTCTAAGACTTTGGGCAGCACACAGTGCAAGACTGTGTGATCTCCGAGAGAAGGGAAACAGATCTAATGGGCTCTGTTATCACTCCTCTGGAGGAAGGGCAGCTTAAACAAAGTCCTAGATTTCTCTGAATGGGAAAATAGAAATCAAAAGCCTAAGGAGAGAGAAGGGAATCTCTGGCTGAATATTGATGTATGCATTCATGGTGTAAAACTCCAACAGGCTGACTGATTCCGAGTTCACAGAAGGATGGAAATAATTCGCATCCCCATCAGCTTAAGGGAGGAGGCGTCATTACACAGAGAAGTGGGTAAAGTCCTTGGAAAGACATAGCTTTAGTGCTTAGTATATCCTTGGTTACTTAGTTTTATATTAGAAGCTGCTCTGGATACATGGTTTCCCTGATAGCTCAGTTGGTAAAAAATCTGCCTACAATGCAGGAGACCATGGTTCAATTCCTGGGTCGGGAAGATCCCCTGGAGAAGGGATAGGCTCCAGTATTCTTGAACTTCCCTTGTGGCTCAGCTGGTAAAGAATCTGCCTGCAATGTGGGAGACCTGGATTTCATCCCTAGGTTGGGAAGATCCCCTGGAGAAGGGAAAGACTATTTTGGCCTGGAGAATTCCATGGACTGTATAGTTCATGGGGCCACAAAGAGCCAAACACAACTGAGTGACTCTCACTTTCACTTTCTGGATATGTACTAACAAACTTATGGACAAGCCTTGAAAGGATCAGTCTTATCCTAAGTCATTAACGGACACAAAATCTGGCACCCAACAAGCTAAAATTTGTGATGTCCAATAGACAATCATAAATTACTTAGCATTTCCTGAAACTGAAAGAGAGGGGTTATAGAGATGAAAGAGTCAAGATATATGGCATTTTCTTGAGAGAGAGGTGCTATGTTGTGGGTCTCTACCCTTTCCATACTGAAGAGGAAGGGAAAGACAAAAATATCCTTTGCATTCAGTCCAGTGTGAGTGTGTCAGTGTGAGAGTGCGCGCGCGCGCGTGTGTGTGTGTTATGTAGGGATGTCGGGGTGCAAGCAGTGGATCGTTTGGAGAGTTTGAAAGAATTCCCTGCCCTTGAGAGATCAAAGGATGGAGAGAGCTCAAGTGGCCTTGGTAGCAGGATAATGGAGCCTGTCTTGTACCCCAGAGTTTCAGAGCAATCGATGTGTGAATGTCTCCTATGAATCAGATATAGTGACATGAGCAAGAAAGCCATTGTGTCCTTTTGGTTCCTGTCAAATAAACCATGCCCAAGGACCAAGTTTTTCTAGTAAGAGGTGAGTGCAAGAGTCCAGGGAGCTGAGGAGGAACTTGCTCAGTCCAGGTCAAAGAATGATTTGAACAGAGTTCTCCATCATGGGATTGCCCATTAAAAAGGTCATTGATCTTGACTACTAGCCAGAACAGAAAAGAGGAAGTCATCTGTCGAGAAAACTTTCCTATCACCTATTTCTTCTCTCTACCAGCTTTCACTCAGGCAAGTTTGGAGAGTGCATTTAGCTAGTAGGGAACAAGATGAGTGGAAAAAAATCTGACCTCATCGTCTTCTTTCTTAAAAGAAGGTAGCCATAGGTTTTAGCCAGGGGAAGGAGGAAGGAAAATCTACCCTCCGATTAACAACTCGAACTGGATTCGATCTGTTCTTGTTGTTCAGTCACCAAGTCATGTCCAACTCTTTGCAACCTCAAGGACAGTAGCATGCTAGGCTTCCCTGTCCTTCACTATCTCCCAGAGTTTGCTCAAACTCATGTACATTGAGTCAGTAATGTTATCTAACCATCTCATCCTCTGCTGCCCCCTTCTCCTCTTGCCCTTAGTTTGTAATTTAAAATTAGAGACTCTATTACCTGTGAGTTAGCCAAAATGGGCATGGAATATGCTCCATTTTCTTCTAGTAATCAGAGAAAGATTAATTCTTTTAAACACATTTTAAAAGAAAAGCAGGAGACAAGTAAAGTAAACACACAGAACTCTGTGGTCAATCAACCAGTTATGTTTCCTAAAACAAAATGGAGCTCTGCCCATCAGTGCATATTGAGGCTTGTTTTGATATAGCTGCTTATCAGTCTGTCTGTTTAAAATGAATCCTCAATCCTGCTGATGTTAATGCTTACTGTGTGCATTCTGCATCTGATAATAAGTAAGGTTTTGTGATAAGATCCACTCTTCTTCTCAAGGACAGTGCACTTTAACAGGAAAGGCAGCCTTGTAAACAAACATACTGAGTATCTGTGCTATGTGAAACAAAATCTTATCTGGAGAAATAGATTTTTTTTTTTGTCTCACTAAGTTATATTTTTCATTAAGATAAGTAATCAAAATGTGCCTTGGTGTATGGGTAAGAAAACTTGTGATTTTTTTTTAAAAGATGCTTAATAAAAACCATCTTCTCCCTCCCTGGTAAGGAGGGCTAGTTTGGGAGAGGGGGATAAAGATTTCTTAAGAAATCCAGGGTCTAATGAAGGAATAGAAGATCCTCCATCTACTTCTCCCTTTAGGCTGAGCAAACCCTAGAATTCTTGGCCAATTCATGAGTAAGAAACCTTGGTGATCCATAAAGAGTCTGCCTGCAATGTAGGAGACCTGGGCTTGATCCCTGGGTCAGGAAGATCCTCTGGAGAAGGGACTGGCAACCCACTCCAGTGTTCTTGCCTGGAGAATCCCATGGACAGAGGAGCCAGGCCGGCTACAGTCCATGGGGTAGCAAAGAGTCAAACACGACTGAGTGATTAATACTTTCTCTTCACTTTCATGGGTAGGAACAGGATAAGGAGAGTAGGTGAGGCTGGAAAAAGCTCAAATGGAGGATAATGGATTTTTCTGAAATGCAAGATTTGAATGGCTCATGGGAAATATACTGGAATTGTGATTATAATTTGCACATTTATCTGGGAGAGCAAAGGTTGTGTTTGCTACATACAGAACAACAGAGAAATAAATGACTAGCATTGCCCATAGGTCAGGGAGGCTTCAAAAATGCTACTGGATCAAATTAAGAAGCAGCCTGCAAGTTCTTTGAAGACAAAATCTGGAGCTGGGAGAGGGAGCCAGGGGCCAGGACATGAAGGGAAGGATTTTGCATTTTGTACCGAGTGTGATGAGAAAACATGGAGGATCCTGAGCAGAAGATAAATTCAATCAGATTTATGATTTAAGAAAAACATTAACCAACATGACTGATGGATTGATAATACAATTATGGGGAGGGGGGAGGGTCAGGGCAAGAGTGTAAAAAGGAGAAGAGTTAGGAGTCTATCACAGGGTTCCAAATACTCACCCAGTATTCTTGCCTGGAGAATTCCATGGACAGAGGAACCTGGAAGGCTACAGTCTGTGGGGTCGCAAAGAGTTGGATATTACTGAATGACTAACATTTTCACTTTCAAGTAGAGGATGGTATTTCCCTGGACTAAAAGTACAGTTATATTGAGCTATAAAAGAGTGAGAAATAGTAGAACTGGGATGTATTTGAAAGATAGAGCCTCTGAGATTTGTTGATAAACTATATGTGTAGAAAGAGAAAAAAAAAATTCAGTCTGAGCAGTGGGTGAATGGAAGTATTGTTTGCCTTAAGCAGGAAACAGTAGGACATCAGTTCTGAGGGGAACTTGAATGCTTATGTTTTACTTAAAAGATGGTTTTGGATTGCAATCAGACAAGCACATGGAGAAGGTAGTTTGATACAGGAGTCTTGAGTTCAGAAGAGAAATCTGGTTGCAGATATAAAGTTGGGAGTTGCGGCATATGAGGCAATAGGATTTAATGCCGTGATTCTGAATGAGGTACCCTAAGGAATGCGGGTTAGGTTGAAAGTAGAAGCAAGAGGAAGAAGCTCTGGAACACTGCAGCATTTAGAGAGAAGGATTTCATTTGGATTAAAAGAATTCAACAGCCAGTGGGACAGCTGGTAGAAAGAGACCAGAGAAGCCCTTGTCCTGAAAGTCAATGAGGACATATCTTGAAAAGGAAGATGATATCTACCATGTCAAATGTGGCTAAGGATTGACCACTGAGTTCAACAGCAGGGTATCTATCTCAGTGGAGCGATGGACATGCAAATTGGATACGAATGGTTTTAAGGGAAAATGGAGAAACTAAAGCTTTGCAAATGGCACAGTCTTATTCCTTTTCGTGGCTTAGTAATATTCCACTGTATATATGTGCCATAGCTTCTTTATTCATTGACATATAGGTTGCTTCTATGTCCTGGCTATTATAAATAGTGCTGCCATGAACATTGGGGTGCATGTATCATTTGGAGAAAGAGCGAATAGGATAAATTGAGAGATTGGGATTCACATAGATACACTGCTGCTGCTGCTAAGTTGCTTCAGTCATGCCTGACTCTGTGCAACCCCATAGATGGCAGCCCACTAGGCTCCCCTGTCCCTGGGATTTTCCAGGCAAGAACACTGGAGTGGGTTGCCATTTCCTTCTCCACATAGATACACTACTATGTATAAAATAGATAACTAATGAGAATCAACCATAAAGTACAGGGAACTCTATCCAGTGCTCTGTGGTAACCTAAATGGGAAGGAAATCCCAAAAAGAAAGGATATATGTATATGTGATCCACACAGGATTTGGCATAGTCAATAAAGCAGAAACAGATGTTTTTCTGAAACTCTTTTGCTTTTTTGATGATCCAGCAGATGTTAGTAATTTATCTCTTGTTCCTCTGCCTTTTCTAAAACCAGCTTGAAGATCTGGAAGTTCACAGTTCATGTACTGCTGAAGCCTGGCTTGGAGAATTTTGAGCATTACTTTACTAGCATGTGAGATGAGTGCAATTGTGCGGTAGTTTGAGCATTCTTTGGCATTGCCTTTCTTTGGGATTGGAATGAACACTGACCTTTTCCAGTCCTGTGGCCACTGCTGAGTTTTCCAGATTTGCTGGCATATTGAGTGCAGCACTTTCAGAGCATCATCTTTTAGGATTTAAAAGAGCTCAGTGGGAATTCCATCACCTCCACTTGCTTTGTTCGTAGTGATGTTTCCTAAGGCCCGCTTGACTTCACATTCCAGGATATCTGGCTCTAGGTGAGTGATCACACCAATGTGATTATCTGGGTCATGAAGATCTATTTTGTACAGTTCTTCTGTGTATTCTTGCCACCTCTTCTTAATATCTTCTGCTTATGTTAGGCCCATATCATTTCTGTCTTCTTTTTGTTGACAGTGTAGGATTTTCTCCATCTTTGGCTGCAAAGAATATAATCAATCTGATTTTTGTATTGACCATCTGGTGATGTCCATGTGTAGAGTCTTCTCTTGTGTTATTGGAAGAGGGTGTTTGTTATGACCAGTGCATTCTCTTGTAAAAACTCTATTAGCCTTTTCTCTGATTCATTCTGTACTCCAAGGCCAAATTTGCCTGTTATTCCAGATGTTTCTTGACTTCCTACTTTTGCATTCACAGGATTTGAAAGAGCTCAACTGGAATTCCATCACCTCCTCTAGCTTTGTTCGTAGTGACAGAAGCTTACAAATCCAAACAGCATAGAGAGGCACTTGTCTGGCCATAGGTGTGTGCCCTCTATGGGGGCGGCATAATGGATGGCAGGCAAGACCCGGCTTTGGGAGCCTATGAGGTGAGTCCTCCCACAGTAGGAAACAGGTGCACCGATGCTTCGAGAGTGTCAGGCTCATCAGGCTGGGAAGCAACGGAGGCACAAGGATCTGGCACAAAATGGCCTTTGTGGGGACCAGTCATTGGCCTGGAAAGAGTGGAGCGTGTGCTCTGAGTGGGAAGTGAAGCTGAAGGCCTGGCTGCTCTCTGACTCAGAGGCCTTCGCATCTTCCCGACTTCTTACCCATCTTGTGGCAGCTGAACAGCCTCTTTAAAGGAGACGCAGGAGGAGGGACCCTGCCATGGGGTGCTGGCTGATCCAGTCTGTGGATGGAGGTTAGAGGAGCTCCATAAGGCTTGTCTTTCTCAAGGACTGATGAAAGGATGTTTCATCAGTGTTAGTGGGAAGGGGTTAGGGCTTGGTCTGTTCTAAGGCAGGAACATGGTCCATGAGAGTCAATGTATGACAGAATTAACTGACTGATATGTGTACTTATGGTTGTTTCACTTTGCTGTACAAACAGAAAATAGCACAGCATTGTAAGGCAACTATACTCCAATGAAAGATTTTTTTTCTTTAAAGCTGATGTCTTATCAACAAAAAATTAATCAGCTGATGTAAGAAAGAAGTGAAAATTTTTATTTGAGCCAAAATTGAGGATTATAACTAGGAAAGAGTATCTCAGAGAGCTCTGAGAAATGTTCCACCCATTAGAAGTCAAGGCGCAGTTATAGAAGTTTTTTGAGATGGAGGGCTATATATCAAATGATGTATTATTGACAGTTCACATAATCCAGACTCAAGCATCATGATGGTGGGTCATGTGACCCCCTTGCAAGATCAAGAAGTTATGTTGTCTTTTAAGGAGCTGTCTTGTTGATGCTGGGAGAATGTTACTTCTTATGATTGAGCAGGTATTCCTGCTGATGAGGGGAGATGTGGTTGATAAGTCATGCAAATACACAGTGTGCAGTAAGGGAAGAGAGAAGGCCAGAGGGAAGAGAGAATGCCAGAGTGAAGAGAAGCCTTTTTATTTTAACATTCTTCTTGCCTTGCCATAAAATTCGAATTTCATTTCACAATCACAATAGACAACTATTGCAACGGGGAGCAAGAAAGTCAGGAGGGAGATGGAATAAAAAAGTTTTATGATAAGGGCTCTTACAGGAGGTTTTTATGTAGATGAGGGTAAACCAACCAAGACAGAAACATCTGATGATGCAGAAGACAAAAATGAGAACTGCAGAATTAATAGTCTTGAGCTGATGAAAACAGATATGATTAAGTGCCTAAGAGAAGGCAGGGGGATGGACAGCATGTTCAATGTCACAGGAATGAAAGGAGGGAGGGTGTATGATCAGAGACTGTGCTATGATTTCAGTGTTATGTACGCTTGTGATGGCTTAGGTTGTTTAAAGTGGCTGTCATCCAGACAGATCAACACTTTTGCTGTTACCAGCTGTTAAAAGTCTGTGATATCATGATTAGGTACCGATAGTAGGTGGATTTATAGATTCAGTGGTGGAAGAATGGAGCCACTTCTTGTGATGGTTCCAGTTTGTTAATGAGATAAGAAGTAAATGCCAGCAGCTGAGAGAAAGAAAGGACTAGGGTTGATTTTGAGGTTTGAGGAAGAAGGATATGGTAAGAAACAGTGACATCAGAGAATGAGAGAACCAATGAAATAAATGCATTTGTGTTGGGAGAAGCATTTAAAGTCCATTTGAAGTTTATAATTATGAATTTAAATTGAGATTTGGCATATGAATGTGAGTTTTCCCCCAAAATCCAGTTCTGTTTAACTGTTTGAATGTGAATATAAAATAGATTGAGAGTTGGGTGTAAACATTGTTGTTGTGTTGCCAAGACTAGAGAGACGTGTATGCATTGAAAGTTGATGCATGAGAAATGTAATCATGGGTCAGAAATCAAAGCCAGAAATGAGAGGGCACAAGGACAAGGGTTACAGAAAGACAGTGAAAAGGTGATAAGGTCAATTGTTTTGAGATTTTGCTGAACTCATGGTGATTTTGGAATTGGGCTCCTGAAGAAGGAGGGATATTAAGTACAGTGTTGGAGTGGGGATATGTAGACAGAGATTCAGTTCAGTTCAGTCGCTCAGCTGTGTCCGACTGTGTGACCTCATAGACTGCAGCAGGCTAGGCTTCTCTGCTGCTGCTGCTGCTGCAGCTGCTAAGTCACTTCAGTTATGTCTGACTCTGTGTGACCCCGTAGATGGCAGCCTATCAGGCTTCTCCATCCCTGGGATTCTCCAGGCAAGAATACTGGAGTAGGTTGCCATTTCCTTCTCCAATGCATGCATGCATGCTAAGTTGCTTCAGTCATGTCCAACTCTGTATAACCCATAGACTGCAGCCCACCAGGCTCCTCTATCCACAGGATTCTCCAGGCAAGAATACTGGAGTGGGTTGCCATTTCCTTCTTCAAGGCTTCCCTGTCCATCACCAACTCCTGGAGCTTATTCAAACTCATGTCCATTGAGTTGGTGATGCCATCCAACCATCTCATCCTCTGTCATCCACTTCTCCTCCTGCCTTCAATTCAGCATCAGGGTCTTTTCAAATGAGTCAGTTCTTCACATCAGGTGGCCAAAGTACTGGAGATTCAGCTTCAGCATCAGTCCTCCCAATGAACACTCAGGACTGATTTCCTTTAGGATGGACTGGTTGGATCTCCTTGCAGTTCAAGGGACTCTCAAGAGTCTTCTCCAACACTACAGTTCAAAAGCATCAATTTTTCAGCTCTCAGCTTTCTGTAGTCCAATTCTCACATCCTTACATGACTACTAGAAAACCAGAGCTTTGACTAGAAGGACCTTTGTTGACAAAGTAATGTCTCTGCTTTTTAATATGCTCTCTAGGTTGGTCATAGCTTTTCTTCCAAGGAGCAAGTGTCTTTTAATTTCATGGCTGCAGTCACCATCTTCAGTGATTTTGGAGCCCCCCAAAATAAAGTCTTTCACTGCTTCCCTTGTTTTCCCATCTACTTGCCATGAAGTGATGGGAACAGATGCCATGATCATAGTTTTCTGAATGTTGAGCTTTAAGCCAACTTTTTCACTCTCCTCTTTTATCTTCATCAAGAGGCTCTTTAATTCTTCTTCACTTTCTGCCATATGTGTGGTGTCATCTGCATATCTGAGATTTTGATATTTTTTATATTATTGATATTTCTCCGAGAAATCTTGATTCCAGCTTGTGTTTTATCCAGCCTAGCATTTTGCATGATGTACTCTGCTTATAAGTTAATTAAACAGGGTGACAATATACAGCATTGACATACTCCTTTCCTGACCAGTCTATTGTTCCATGTCCAGTTCTAACTGTTGCTTCTTGACCTGTATACATATCTCTCAAGAGGCAGGTCAGGTATTCTGGTATTTCCATCTCTTGAATTTTCCACAGTTTGTTGTGATCCACACAGGTAAAGGTTTGGCATAGTCAATAGGGCAGAAGTAGGTGCTTTTCTGGAACTCGTTCTTTTTTGATAATCCAGAGTATGTTGGCGATTTGATCTCTGGTTCCACTGTCTTTTCTAAATCCAAGTTGAACATCTGGAAGTTCATGGTTCATGTAGTGTTGAAGCATCACTTGGAGAATATTGAGCATTACTTTAATAGCATGTGAGATGAGTACAACTGTGTAGTAGTCTGAACATTCTTTGGCATTGCCTTTCTTTGGGATTGGAATGAAAACTGACCTTTTCCTTTCCTGGGGCCACTGCTTAGTTTTCCAAATTAGATGGCATATTGAATGCAGCACTTTCACAGCATGATTTTTTAGGACCCCATGAACAATGTGAAGAGGCAAAAAGACAGGACACTGAAAGATGAGCTCCCCAGGTTTGTAGGTACGCAATATTCTACTGGAGATTAGTGGAGAAATAACTCCAGAAAGAATGAAGAGATGGAGCCAAAGCAACAACACCACCCAGTTGTGGATGTGACTGGTGATGGAAGTAAACTCTGATGCTGTAAAGAGCAATATTGCATAGGAATCTGGAATCAAGGCAAACTGGAAGTGGTCAAACAGGAGACAGCAAGAGTGAACACTGACTTTAGGAATCAGTGAACTAAAGTGGACTGAAATGGGTGAATTTAATTGAGATGACCATTATATCTACTACTGTGGGCAAGAATTTTTTAGAAGAAATGGAGTAGCCATCATAGTCAACAAAAGAGTCCAAAATGCAGTACTTGGATGCAGTCTCAAAAATGATAGAATGATCTGTTTGTTTTCAAGGCAAACCATTCAATATCACAGTAGTTCAAGTCTATGCCCCAACCAGTAATGCTGAAGTTGAACAGTTCTATGAAGAACTACAAGACCTTCTAAAACTAACACCTCCAAAAGATGTCTTTTTCATTATAGGGGACTGGACTGCAAAAGTAGGAAGTCAAGAGATACCTGGAGTAACAGGTAAATTTGGCCTTGAAGTACAAACTAAGCATGTCAAAGACTAATAAAATTTTGCCATGAGAACGCACTGGTCATAGTAAATACCCTCTTCTAATAACATAAGAGAAGACTGTACACATGGACATCACCAGATGGTCAACACCAAAATCAGATCGCTTATATTCTTTGCAACCAAAGATAGAGAAGCTCTATACAGTCAGCAAAAACAAGCCTAGGAGATAACTGTGGCTCAGATCATGAACTCCTTATTGCCAAATTCAGACTTAAACTGAAGAAAATAGGGAAAACCACTATATAGAGATTGGGAGACTTAGAAATTTTGAAAGAAGTATGTTATCAACAATGACAAAGTCTAAGGAAGTAACAATGGCAGTCAGTGATAAGTGGAGTAGAAATGAAGTTTTGGAGGTGAGGAATTGAGAGCAGTGTTTTGGTTTGACTGTCTGACCATATTTCAAAATCAACATGAAGGAAGATAGGAATGTAAGTGGAGAAACAGAATGACCCAAAAGTCCTCAATGGATAAAAGTGAGGAAGGCTGAAGCTCAAGGGTGGCTCTTAGGGAAGCAAGGTAGTGAAATCATTTGTATCAGAATAGCTGGTGGTTTTTAGGTGAGTTGAAAGAACCGAATCTGGAAATGTTAATGGAGAACCTAGGGAACTCTTAGTCCTGTCTTCAAATCCTGTAATAAGCAGAGCATAGCAGAGAAAGTACTAGCAGCTCGTTAGGGCCACAAATATAATTCCTTACCCCAGAGTCCAATGAACTAAAGAGAATGAGCAAGGAAATTGGCATCACACTGTGCTGAATTCAAATTCCACCTCTTCCAATCATCAGCCCTGGACAAGTTACTTAGTAGTCTCCCTGAGGATCAGTTCTTTCATCTCCAAGATGGATGGAAGTCATGTGAGAAAGTATGTGGGAAGCTGCTCTTCAAACTGTGAATTACACCCCACCCCACCCCCAACTCCACTACTCGCCTGTCAAACACTCTTGCTCCCAGTCACCAGTCAGGCCTCTTTCACTTATTGATCCACAAGCTATTTGTGCAATTGATCATTTATTCAGAACAATTTACTGGGCCAACATTATGCTGGGTCTGATGAGGATGAATAAAGCCCAAGATTCCAAGCCTTCCCAACTGTGGATACTGTATTTGATGACTGTATTCCCTGACATGCACATATGGTCTAAAAACATTTTCACATCGATCCCTATGATATAATTTTGAAAAGAGTTCAGAGAGATTGACTGGCTAAGCCAACAAGTGATGAGTCTAGGATCCAGTCACAGGGTCCTGACTCCCTAGACACATTGCCCTTTCTACATGTCATTTCCTTGGGCATCTGATTTTCTGGCTATGTATGTGTGTTTTACAAAAATAGACTTTGTGTTATACATGTGCCTTCTCCATATGCTTCTTTATGGAGAAAATCAATTAGTCCAAGAAACAAGTGCAGCTTAAGGCCATCTTTAGAAAGAGGAAGAAGAAGAAAAAAAAATGCCGCTCAATTGGATGAATTTGGTGAGATAATAAGGGAGTTTTGGGCTTCTCTGGTGGCTCAGCAGGTAAAGAATCTGCCTGCAGTGGAGGATACCTGGGTTCAATCCCTGGATCAGGAAGATCCCCTGGAGAAGGGAATGATAACCCACTCCAGTTTTCTTGCCTGGAGAATTCCAAGGACAGAGGAGCTTGGTGGGGCTACAGTCCATGAGGTCGCAAAGAGTCAGACACCACTGAGAGACTAACACTTTCAAGTGTTTTTATGAAAATGTAAAAGTAAAAATGTAAGGTGGTATTTTTATAGACAGAATGATGTGGCAGAAGTTAGAAAAACCACAACTGCCAACCTGGGTAACATGTAGCCAGTCTTTCTCAAGGTGCCTTTTCTTGGCTGAGGTTTCCTCATCCATAAAATTGAATCTATGATACATTCTCTTTAAGATTATCATGTGACTCAGTTGAGATGAGAATAAAAAATATTCTTAAAAAAAAAAAGATTTACCCCAAAATGGACCTTCATATATTTGGACTTTGGGAGAGGTGTCCCCCAGACTGATCCCCAGGAGTGGTTCACGTGATGGGCAAGTTGGGGTAGAGCTTTAATAGCAGGTGGTCGCCCTGGGACCATGGCAGGAATGAATTATGCTTCCTAGAGACTCCTGGCCAGCAGTGAGTGATGCAGGTATGCTCACTCGGGTGGGTGGTATCTGCAGGAAGCCTAAGGACAGCTGCTGGATGGCCCTTGAAGAGTGGCACTGTGCCCCCTCCCTTTTCCTCTCTCCTCACTAAACCCATTCACACAAAGAACCAAATAACTCACAGAGGTTCAAGTCTGACTTCTGTCCATAGAACCTCTATATTTCAGCATGGCGTCGAGCCTTGATTTAAATTATCGCGTCTCTAAATGTGGCCTTCATTTCAGAAGGGACTGAATGGAGATATTTTAAAGAGGGCTTGGCGGGGAGGGAAGAGGCTGCCAGGAACTGTAAAGAACTCTAAAACCATGTTGCTGATCTCCTCTTTGCCTTGATCTCACCTCTATCGGCCAGCACGAAACTGGATACACATGCAGGTTCTCATCAATGCTGATGACTGAGCCCAAAGTGTTGGTGATGGTTGGGGGGAGGGGATGTTTATGGGGTCACAGGAAAGCAACTTGATAGAATTCAGGACACAATTCAACTTGCAGGTCCACAGAATTGGTCACCCTTGTATTTTATGTCCTATATCCCATTATGAAAGAGTCTTATTTCCTTTTGTAAATAACTTAAATATCTTCAGGTCACTTCTAGTGTATATTTCACCTTTAAAAGTCCTTTGCATTCTTTTTTGTTATTTATTTATTTATTTATTTGGTTCCCTTCAAGACTAAGCACAGACTACCCAGGACACTGATGCAGAATGCTTTTGTAGGGCAATTTCTGTTTTTTTTTTTTTTTTCCTGCATTTCCTCATTTAGAGGATAAATTTAACTTTCCCCTTCCGATACTGCACTGTACACAGTTGGACTTGGCATTTTTGCTGAAAACTGTGAGTCATTTTTCATAAACAGGGATTGTCAAAATTGCCTGATTCATATTATAACAACAACAAATACAGAAAAAGCCCCAAACTGAATGAGCTCAAAACTTTAGATGTTCTACAAGAGAGTAAGGTGAGGAATCACAGTCTTTGGAGAAATCACTTGATTGTTTAGGTCTTGGTTATTTCATATTTAAAATTAGGATAATAGGAATATAAAAGCTATGCCATTAATCTCAAAAAAAATCATCTCATGGTTAGTGGGCAGTATCATTTGCAGATTTTGCATTATTCTTCTGTTTCTGAAATTTTATATATAAAATTGGCTATTAGTACAGTCTTTTACTTTATAGGTTATTTACACTGTTATATTTCAAGAATAAACCATTTTTTAGAAAATAAAATATCATATATTCAGTATTAAAATTGGGATGTTTTAAAGTATCAGTAGAATCATATTGAATAGTGCAGACAATTTAAGGAAACATCCAGAGAAGACCCAGTCCAGACTGTGCTGGGTTATTGTGAGTCTACTGGGAATGTATTATTTGGGGATAGGGGAAGATTTTGTTTAGGAGTTTTCCAACTCTAGAATGCAACAAAGTGAAAATTGTAAGATAATTATATAGAACAAATGGAAACAATTATGTACTATGTAAACTGTAAACACTGTAAACTCATACAGTTCTACATCTGTGCCAAAATTGATAACCTAGGGAATGTGCTTCACCAACTGAATATAATTTTACATAGTCAGATCCCAAAGGAGAATTCAACTAATCAGTTTCAGCTGATTCTAGAGAGGCTTTTACCAAAGAATGAGAATGCAGTGGCCAGTTTTGATAATTGTTGTTCAGTCACCAAGTCATTTCTGACTCTGTGACCCCATGAGCTGCACACCAGATTTCCCTGTCCTTCGCTATCTCCCAGAGTTTGCTCAAACTCATGTCCAGTGAGTCAGTGATGCCACCCAAACATCTCATCCTCTGTCACTCCCTTCTCCTCTTGCCTTCAATCTTTCTCAGCACCAGGGTCTTTTCCAGTGAGTGAGCTCTTTGGATCATGTGGCCAAAATATTGGAGCTTCAGTTTCAGCATCAGTCCTTCCAATAAATATTCAGGGTTGATTTCCTTTAGGGTTGGCTGGTTTGATCTCCTTTCTGTTTGAGAATAGTAGAAAGCTACACAGTATTTTAAAAGCAGCAGAGGTAGGGGTTGAAGTAGATTTATTCATGGAAAGTAACTCTTTATAAAATAGCAATTGTGTTATTGTAACATAATTAAGTTATATAGCAGACACTCATGAGTGTCATGAGTATCTATTGTCCTTTTTCTCCTAAAAATATTAGCCTCATACAGAGCCACAGTGTATTCAACTAAAGGTCTCCCATCCAAGTGAACCCCTTTAAAGAATTCTCTAACACCAAAGACATATTTCTCTAGATACAAAGAAAGTCAGGAAATAGTCTTTTTAGCTCAAATATTATGAACTATAAATCACATAGAAAACACAGAACATAGAAACTATATAGCTTAATGTTTCATTTTAGAAGTTGAAAAATTGAGACCCAGAGGAAAGGACTTCATTGCCTGGCTTTCTTTATATCTATGGAAAGGTGGTGCTATGAGTCTAGTGATAGTAAAATGGGCCTTTTGGTCCAATCTTCTTTATTCTTCCTGAATGAAATCCAGATATTATAGCTGGAGCTTCAGCAGCTACTTTCTTACCATGGGTGATTCTTGAGGATGGAAACACATGTGCTGAAGATGACAGCCTAGAAATATTCAGTCTCTAAGAGGGACAGATAGCCTTGAATTGACTGCATCTTGACTTATTTTAGCGTTTCTCATGATGTACTCTGCATATAAATTAAATAAGCAGGGTGACAATATACAGCCTTGACGTACTCCTTTTCCTATTTGGAACCAGTCTGTTGTTCCATGTCCAGTTCTAACTGTTGCTTCTTGACATGCATACAGATTTCTCAAGAGGCAGGTCAGGTGGTCTGGTATTCCCATCACTTTCAGAATTTTCCACAGTTTCTTGTGATCCACACAATCAAAGGCTTTTGCATAGTCAATAAAGCAGAAATAGATGTTTTTCTGGAACTCTCTTGCTTTTTTGATGGTCCAGCAGATGTTGGCAATTTGATCTCTGGTTCCTCTGCCTTTTTGAAAACTAGCTTGAACATCAGGTAGTTCATGGTTCACGTATTGCTGAAGCCTGGCTTGAAGAATTTGAGCATTACTTTACTAGCATGTGAGATGAGTGC
>SJYC01019944.1:0-19071 GCA_006408675.1 Madoqua kirkii
TTTTCCTGTGGTCATGTATGGATATGAGAGTTGGACTGTGAAGAAAGCTGAGCACTGAAGAATTGATGCTTTTGAACTGTGGTGTTGGAGAAGACTCTTGAGAGTCCCTTGGACTGCAAGGAGATCCAACCAGTCCATTCTGAAGGAGATCAACCCTGGGTTTTCTTTGGAAGGAATGATGCTGAAGCTGAAACTCTAGTATTTTGGCCACCTCATGTGAAGAGTTGACTCACTGAAAAAGATTCTGATGCTGGGAGGGATTGGGGGCAGGAGGAGAAGGGGACGACTGAGGATGAGATGGCTGGATGGCATCACTGACTCGATGGACATGAGTCTGAGTGAACTCTGAGAGATGGTGATGGACAGGGAGGCCTGGCGTGCTGTGATACATGGGGTCGCAAAGAGTCGGACACGACTGAGTAACTGAACTGAACTGAACTGACTTATTTTATAGATTTCTTGTCTTGTTTAATTGGTTTCATAAGGTATTTTGTTAAAGGCAGCTGAACCAAGTTGAACTGATATAAAACCATGAATTAAAGAGAAAAAATAAGAATAAATATAAATTAGTACCAAAATAAGCTGGTTCAGGGTGTTCTCAAAAATAAGAAGATAAAAGATACATAGGAGATCTCAAAAGAATGCTCTGTTCCAGTTCTTAGAGGAAACAGAAAAAAGGATTTGTTCTTTCTGAGACCAAAGGAACTCTCCATGTTTCTGCCTTGGGAATTTGGGATAGTGGGAACCTCAAAGTAATCATGTTTATTTGCCCTTTGCTGCTTACAGTGTGTACTTTTTCTTTGGGAACTTCTTAGAGAGGAAAGATGGTAAAAGGCAGAATAAAAGAGTTTATGTTCTAACCTAACAACATCTTGATAACATGTCTTCAATGATAGCTATGATCTTGGTGCAATTTGTAGTAACTCAAATACAATGGCCATGCAAAGTGAGGGCTGTGAGATATAACCTTCATTTGTCATTGTTCAGTCATTCAGTCATGTCTGACTTTTTATGACCCCATGGACTGAAGCACGTCAGGCTCCCCTGTCCTTCACCATCACTCAGAGCTTGCTCAAACTCATGTCCATTGAGTTGGTGATTCCATCCAACCATCTCATCCTCTGTCATCCTCTTCTTCTCCTGCCTCAGTCTTTCCCAGCGTCAGGGTCTTTTCCAATGAGTCAGCTCTTTGCATCAGGTGGCCAAAGTATTGGAGCTTCAGCATCAATCCTTCCAATGAATATTCAGGACTAATTTTGTTTAGGACTGAGTCTTCTCCAACACCACAATTCAATAATTTTCATTTGAAAGCTGCTAAATAACCCCAGAAATTATAAGTATATTATTCCTGATCATAATGGTAATGCATAACAGACCTAGAATTTAAACTCAGATATGATTCTGAAAGGAAAAGACTGAAGACAAATGGAGAAGAGGGCAGCAGAGAATAAGATGGTTAGATAGCATCACCACCAACAACAATAACTCTGAAATCTGAAAACTATCACTAATTATAACTGTACATCACTGAAAAACAACCAGCCAAATCTGTCATTTATTTCATAACCACTCTGGGTCCAGTAGCATCCAGACATTTTATAGGGATTATTGTTTCAATCTTGAGAACAATGTTGTACATAACAAAACAGAAGTCCACAGAGACTTAGTAGTATTTTCAAAGCCACATGGTTATTATGTAGAAAAGGTGGGATTCAAATCTAGCTCTTGCTAGCTCCAAAATATGTACTATTTCCACTACAATATAAGAGTCTTCTCACAGGGATGTAGGCAGTATATAACTTGAGCATTCAGTTCAGTTCAGTCGCTCAGTTGTATCCAACTCTTTTTGACTCCATGGACTGCAACATGCCAGGCCTCCCTGTCCATCGCCAACTCTTGGAGTTTACTTAAACTCATGTCCATTGAGTCAGTGATGCCATCTAACCAGCTCATCCTCTGTTGCCTCCTTTTCCTCCTGCCTTCAATCTTTCCCAGCATCAGAGTCTTTGCAAATGAGTCAGCTCTTTGCATCAGACATCCTGGAATGTGAAGTCAAGTGGGCCTTAGGAAGCTTGAGCATTAGGCACTGGGATTTTGGAATCAAGGTTGACATCCAGCTATGGTAACTGTGGCAAAGAGTATGGTCAGTCAAAGCTATGGTTTTTCCAGTAGTCATGTATGGATGTGAGAGTGGACTGTAAAGAAGGCTGAGTGCTGAAGAATTGATACTTTGGAACTGTGGTGCTAAAGAAGACTCTGGACAGTCCCTTAGGCTTCAAGGAGATCAAACCAGTCAGTCCTAAAGGAAATCAACCCTGAATATTCACTGGAAGGACTGATGCTGAAGCTCCAAGGTTTTGGTCATCTGATATGAAGAGCCGACTCATTGGAAAAGACACTAAGGCTGGAAAATATCGAAGGCAAAAGGGAAAGGGATTGGCAGAGGATGGGAAGGTTAGATAGCATCACCAATTCAATGGACGTGAATTTGAACAAGCTCTGGGAGATAGTGAAAGACAGAGAAGCCTGGCTTGCTGCAGTCCATGTGATCATAAAGAGTGAAACACAACTTAGAGACTGAACAACAACAAAGAGAGAACACGGCCACTGGTGTGGAGTCTAGTGTGCAGAGCTAGAGCTGGCTGCATCCTGTCTGCTTGGCAAAACTGTGCATTAGCAGAGGGTGAGTGAGCACTTCCTTGGTGGTCCAGCAGATAAGATTCTATGCTTCCAGTGCTAGGGCTGAGGGTTTGATTCCTGGTCAGGGAACTAAGATCTCATGCCATATGGTGTGGCCCCCCCAAATTATATATATATATATATAAAATTATATATATATAATTTAAAAAAAGAGAGAGAGACTGAGTGATTTTAGTTCTGGGAGAAAAGGGGAGGAGTTTGGCTTCTCTGCTTGTGACCAGTGTTTCAAGGGCACTGTACTGAAGTGGCCTCCTGAGTTTGGGAATTCTAGAAAAGAGAGACCTTGAAGCCCAGAACAAGGCTGCACTCTTCTCTCAGGAAACTGCTTTTAGAAAAAGAACCTTCTCTGAGCCACTCACCCATTCTGTGGTGCTTTTTCAGGCTTTTCAATCAGTTTAAACTAAATTTGAAAGCCTGTGCAACTAATATGAGTAAGCAGACACTTAATGATAGATAAAAGTCTGCATTATACTGTATTAGACCCCACCCAAGACAGGGGGTCAGGAAACCACCTTCTGCTCCCCGTTGGCAACCTACTTTCATGAGACCTTGGACAGCTCACTTTTCTCTGGGTCTCAACTTCTCTGCCTGTACAATAAGATACTTTTTCAGTTCAGTTTAGTTGCTCAGTTGTGTCCAACTCTTTGTGACCCCATGGCCTATAGCACACCAGGCCTCCCTGTCCATCACCAACTCCCAGAGTTTACCCAAACTCATGTCCATTGAGTCAGTGATGCCATCCAACCATCTCATCCTCTGTCACGCCTTCTCCTGGCCTCAATTCCTCCCAGCATCAGGGTCTTTTCACATGAGTCAGCTCTTCGCATCAGGTGGCCAAAGGATTGGAATTTCAGCTTCAACATCAGTCCTTCCAATGAACACTCAGGACTGATTTCCTTTAGGATGGACTAGTCGGATCTCCTTGCAGTCCAAGGGACTCTCAAGAGTCTTCTCCAACACCACACTTCAAAAGCATCAATTTTTCGGCACTCAGCTTTTTTTATAGTCCAACTGTCATGTCCATATGTGACAACTCGAAAAACCATAGCTTTGACTAGATAAACTTTTGTTGGTAAAGTAATGTCTCTGCTTTTTAATATGTTGTCTAGTTTGGTCATAACTTTCCTTCCAAGGAGTGTCTTTTAATTTCATGGCTGCAGTCAACTGCAGTGATTTTGGAGCCCCCCAAAATAAAGGCAGTCATGGTTTCCACTGTTTCCCAATCTATATGCTATGTTGTGATAGGGTCAGATGCCATTAGTATAAATCAGTTTCTCTGTTTTCTCAGGACTGATCAAATTTTAAAACCGAAAACTTTGGTCTTTTTTCCCAGACTCACCCCATCCAGTCTTGGGCAAATAAGGATGGTCAGTCTCCCCACCATTAGGATATGTGATGTCAGCACCCCCTCCCCCTTCCTCTCTAGTCTTACATTTCCCATCTCTAAAATTCTCAGTTTGAATTTACTGAGAGGTCTAAGGCATGGGGTCACTAACTATTCTGATATCTAGTCTTCCATCTCAAGTCCTGAGAAATCCCTCAGTCCTGGGCAAACAGGGACAAATGATCACTCTGCGGACAGGGCTCCTCCCTCTCCTGATCTCCTGGCACTCTATACCACAGAACAGCCACATGCCCATGTGGGCCCAGCCTGATTAATACCCACCTGCCCCCGCCTCTTGCTCTCAAAACAGTGAATTGGAAGGGCTGAGCTCGCTGTGTTTACAGGCTCATGGTAAGATCTTCAAAGATTTCTCTTCCCAGGAAAATCTATGCAAAACTATTTAGTAAGACCACAATTAAATCAATGCCCTGATTTCACACATGTGTTTGCACAGGAAATTAGCTCACATAGTTTCTAGTGAATGGCTTTAATCAAGCTCAAAAGAAAGAGCTGGACTCTGGTATAAATAAAATTACCTTATTCCTAGAGATAATCCTATGATCCTCAACCAAGTGGCAGATAATATGAAGAAGACTCACCCTAGCATGTCCAGGACAAAGGTCAATATAGGCAAGCAAGCGTGGTTAGTCTTAGGATTCCTCGTGAGTGGAGTAGAAATAGCCTAGGATATGGAACAGAAAACTTGGAATCAATTGCTGGCCCCACTGATTGCTTCGCTTGAACTCTTTAATTATTGTCTTTGGGCTTCAGTTCAAGGAACCTCACTACCTTTCTGTCTAAAGTGATAAGAGTGCAGTGGTGGATGATATTACCAGGGGTGCCTCTCCTTATGGGGTCACTCCTGTGTGGGCATTATCCTTCCCACCCATTGATATCAGGCTTAACCTTATGATATCCAGGGGGATGTGAGCAGAAGCTTTGGAAGGTGGTTGTGCTTTGCCATCATCTCTTTTCTCTGCGTCAGGACCAGTGTATTAATTTACTAGGCTGCATCAACAAAGTACAGCGAACTGTGTGGTTTAAACAAGAGCAATGACTTCATCTCATAGACTGGAGGCCGGAGATCCGGGTGTCAGCATGGTTTCTTCATAGGTTTACAAGAATGTGTTCCACGCCTCTACCCTGGCTTTCGGCAGCCCACTGACACTCTTTGGCATTCCTTGGCTTGAAGGTGTATCATTTTGATCTCTTCCTTTATGTTTGATGGTGTTCTCCCCGTGTGAGTCTCTGTCTCTGTGTCCAAATCTCCCCCTTTTATGAGGACACCAGTCATTTTGGATAAAGGCCCACTCTCATGACCTCACCTTAATTTGATCAATTACAAAGATTCTTTTTTCAGATAAGGTCATATTCACAGGTACTGATGGGTTGTTGTTGTTTAGTCACTAAGTCATGTCTGACTCTTTTGCAACACCATGGGCTGTAGCCTGTCAGGCTCCTCTGTCCATGGGATTCTCCAGGCAAGAATACTGGAGTGGGTTGCCATTTCCTTATCCAGGTGATCTTCCTGACCCAGGGATTGAACTCGTGTTTCCTGCATTGGCAGACTAAGTCTTTATCACTGAGCCACCAGGGAACACAGGGAACTATATTCAACATCTTGTGATAAACCATAAGGGAAAAGAATATTTTAAAAAGGAATATATAAATGTGTATATCTGGGTCACTTTTTTATACAGCAGAGATTGATACAACATTGTAAATCAACTATACTTCAATTAAAAAAAAGACATGAGTGACAGAAATCTGAAGGGACAAAAATATATATAATTATGGCTTCCAGTCAAAAATCTCAAAGCAAATTAACATCAGCTTCCATTCATAAAATTTCATGCCATTTTTCTCTTCTTTAGGAACCAAACTGATTTTTCTTGGCATATTGTTCTCCAAATAATTCAAAACCAAACCAAGCAATACATTTCCAAGCATCACTTATAGTTAAATGTGGCCACCTCTGTTTTGTTCCATGAGAAAAAATACAGATGCCATGTGTAATGACCAGGTATGTTCTTAATTTGGTCTTCTTGCTACTTGATGGTTTAGGATTCAACATCTTTCGGAAGACACAATTCGTTATGACCAGCAATAGTATAATGGGGCTGCACTCTTAGCCTGAATTCTGGAGTGGAAATATTGTGGAGCAAAGAGACAGCAAGTCCATACTGGACATATATATGAGCAAGAAAGAAATCTTTGTTGTCACAAGTCCCTTTGATTTAGGCTTTTTTACTGCTGCAGAAAAACAGAAAACAACTCTGTGACATTGTTGTGAAAACGAAATTAGACAAGGTCCATGAAAGAGCTTTGAAACTTACATATCCCTATATGGAAGGGAGGGGTAGTCTGATGATTTTTTTTCCAGCTCCCAGCCCAATCATAATGGAATCTCATCTTGTGATATTGAGATTCCCAATGTTCACCCGGAATAGCCCTAAATTCTGAGGCAGAAGGTCATTCTGACCTTGGCTCTAGCATCACTTGATGTTCGACTGGTCTTTCTTGATTCTGAGGTTCAGTGTCTCCCTCCGTAAAGTGAGCAATTTGTACTTTTCATGATTTCAAGAGCCTCTTCCAACTCTGATACCATGTGCTCTGCTCACATTCATCACAATTTGTTGGATGGGTTAGATCGGTCTGGTCTGGCCCAGAATCATTTAGCTGGCAAATGTTTGGCTTTTGGAGGCAACAGTTTTTTTTTTTTTGTTGTTGTTGTTGTTTGTTTGTTTTATGTTTTGAAGGGCAGCTATGTCTGAATAGCTAATAGATTTAATCAAGGGGGCAGTAAATGCTGCCTCCTGAAGATAAGATGATGTTAAAGAAAAAGAATTATTTCAGAAAGCTCCAATCACAGGAAATGATTGGAATTGTCTGCCCGAGGCAGAAGGGGCCACAAAATGCCTGCCCCAGTGACTGGGGTTTCTTTGAGGAACAACAGGTTCTGGGAGAAGTGGCCAACTGTGGTCTGCCTTAGAGAGAGTGAGTAGCCTCAGACTGCTCAGAGGGGTGAAGAAATGCTGCTGCTGCTGCTGCTAAGTTGCTTCAGTCGTGTCTGACTCTGTGCAACCCCATAGATGGCAGCCCACCAGGCTCCCCTGTCCCTGGGATTCTCCAGGCAAGAACACTGGAGTAGGTTTCCATGTCCTTCTCCAATGCATGAAAGTGAAAAGTGAAAGTGAAGTTGCTCAGTTGTGTCTGATTCTTGGCGACCCCATGGACTGCAGCCCACCAGGCTTCTCTGTCCATGGGATTTTCCAGGCAAGGGTACTGGAGTGGGGTGCCATCGCCTTCTCTGAAGAAATGCTAGCTGACTCTAATAATCTTTATGACCCTGGGCAACTCAACTTCTGTGGGCAACAGTTTGCTCCTCTGAAAAATGGGTCTAAAAAGAGATGTTCATGAGGATCACAGGAATTAAGATAAGGTACCTGGAATGGTTTAGAAATTTGACAGGTTTTGAAAATCCCATTTTTTAAAGGAGTGCATGGTAAAATGAAGAGCAAGCTTTGGAGGGAGCTATGGGTTTTAATATCAGCTCTCCCATTACCCTGGACAAATTACCTACTCCATCAGAGCTCAGGCTTCCTCATCTGTAAAATAGGGGTAATTATTCCTACCCCATCAAGCTATTGAGAGAATTACTTAAGATTTAAAAAAAAATCTCCTAGCAGAGCACCATATGCATATCAAATAACAGTAGTTTTTATGTTTTATTGATTTTTGATAGACTTGAAAATAATATATAAAACTACAATTAGGAAGGAATTTTGTACATCTCCTCCTCCATCATGTTGCAGATGAGATGACATTGATACAAAGGGAAAATGATTGTCTTGTTCAAGGTCACACATCTAGTAAGTTGAACAAGTGGCTCTAGAGCCCATGTTTCCTAACATCTTTTTTTGATGTTTTTTCTACCTTGCCACACTTGCAGTGAATGTATTTTATTCCAAACACATAGGATTAATGTGTCTATCACATATAAAACTCATGCTCAGAACCCCTAGGCCCTACCTCCTTACAACCCTTTGACAGGTCAGTCCATTGTAGGTGGATTGAAAGGAATTAGCCTGACTGATTAGAACTTCCCAAGATGTTGTGCTGGTTGCTTATCTTGGTTCTAGTTTTAATCTTGATAAATAATGTGTACTTGTCATGGAATGGACATTTCACACTTTCTTCTCTTTCACATTTGGACTTTACCTTTGGGCTGTTGAAACATAGCTAAGGTATGAGGTAGTGGGCAGGTATAGGTTAGGGTCAGGGTGAAGGAACACAGCATATGCCATTAGGGGAATTCTTGAGAGGAGCCTTCACAAATCATGTTATATTCTCCCCTCTCATGACCAACAGTTCTTCCACTCAACTCACCACATCCTGAAAGCCTCTCATGAAATCATATGCCCTTTTCTGGGACACTTGGAAATTGCTAAAGTGGCCACTGATTTGAGCGGTGATCAGGAGCCATGTAATTAGGAAACAATGCTTACTTGCTCTTTTTCTCTCCTGGGGCACTCCCCAGCTCATGATAAATGATCCCCCTACCCTTGTAAGCCTTGAGGGGAAAATGCATACCATTTTTTCCACTTTACTGTCTCCTCCCCAGGGGGGAAGGGACCTGAATGATTGATACCATCTAGGAGTAGGTCTTAATGACTCACAGGTCCCTCTCTGCTCTCCCTTGCCTGCAGGACATAGGTGTCTCCAGCTCCTTGTCCACATGAAGATAACTCACCAGGGCAAGCTCTGCTGCTGGCATGGGAAGCCTTAGAACCTCCTGGGATGCTGCTATGACTGAGCAGGTAAATTCCATTGCAGCCATAAGGGTTGGGAGAGGAGCTGGTAGAGAGAACAGACTAGAAAGCACATTTGGGCCTGATTCCAACCAACTCCAACCTTAGGTCCAGTTTCACCTGCAAACAAGCTGATATTCTGATCCTGACTCTTATGTGCATTTCTTGGAGAAGGCAATGGCACCCTACTCTAGTACTCTTGCCTGGAAACTCCCATCGATGGAGGAGCCTGGTAGGCTGCAGTCCGTGGGGTCGCTGAGTCAGACACGACTGAGCAACTTCACTTTCACTTTTCACTTTCATGCATCGGAGGAGGAAATGGCAACCCACTCCAGTGTTCTTGCCTGGAGAATCCCAGGGATGGCGCAGCCCAATGGGCTGCCATCTGTGGGGTCACACAGAGTCAGATACAACTGAAGTGACTTAGCAGCAGCAGCAGCAGCATGTACATTTCTTAGTAGGTTCTGAAGTCACTTCAGGTTTTCATATATTTGGTGAAGTCGCTCAGTCCTGTCCGACTCTTTGCAACCACATGGACTATAGCCTACCAGGCTCCTCTGTCCATGGGATGCCCCAGGCAAGAATACTGGAGTGGGTTGCCATTTCCTTCTCCAGACAATCTTCCCGACCCAGGGATCAGAACCCAGGTCTCCCGCATTGGAGGCAGACACTTAAATATTTGACTGTCCCCCACCTCCCAAGCACTGCCAACCCCTGGGGATGGAGAGAAAATTAAGACCTGGTCTCTGACCTCAAGCAAGCCATGGGATCGATTATGTACTCAGAGAATCAGGGTATAGGGTGGTAGTTCTAGGTTTTGTACAGGATGCTATAGGAGCAGAGAAAATGGGGTTTCTAGAGAGACTTACAGAGAAGGCAATGGCAACCCACTCCAGTACTCTACCTGGAAAATCCCATGGTAGGAGGAGCCTGGTAGGCTGGAGTCCATGGGGTTGCTAGGAGTCAGACAGGACTGAGTGACTTCACTTTCACTTTTCACTTTCATGCGTTGGAGAAGGAAATGGCAACCCACTCCAGTGTTCTTGCCTGGAGAATCCCAGGGACGGGGGAGCCTGGTGGGCTGCCATCTATGGGGTCACACAGAGTCGGACGTGACTGAAGCAACTTAGCAGCAGCAGCAGAGAGACTTTAAAAGCTGGAGGTTTCCTGGAGGAGACCATGTGACCTGAGTAATGAAAATATAGGAGGCGTTAATTAAAAGAAAACATGGAAATTGAACGGGAGGAAGATAATCTAGGACACAGTAGCCTGTCTGAGTCTCATGTGTGAGCACCTTGCAGTTGGATTATGAGTGGTTCAAGGTTGCTAGGACTTAGAGCACAAGAAGGGATTATCCTTACTGTGTTCAAATTTCAGTTTAAGTGCTTGTTATATATCCAAAGAGTGATAGCTTATTCTCTCCTCCTCTCCAGGATCCTCTCTGCAAGCTTCCCCTTTGCTTTATCTCATTACAGTTAAGCTGTTCATTTCTTTAAATTTTGTTTTATTGGAGGATAATTGCTTTACAATATTGTGTTGGCCTCTGCCATATACTAACTACAAATATACTTATTTTCCCTTCCTCCTGAACCCCGCTCCCATCTCCTGCTCCATCCCACCCGTCCAGGTTGTCACAGAACACTGTATTGGGCTCCCAGTGAAAGTGAAAGTCACTCAGTCGTGTCTGACTCTTTGCGACTGCATGGACTACAGAGTTCATGAAATTCTCCAGGCTAGAATACTAGAGTGGATAGCCTTTCCCTTCTTCAGGGGATCTTCCCAACCCGGGAATCAAACTGGGGGGTCTCCTGCATTGCAGGCAGATTCTTTACCAAATGAGCTATCCCCCTGTGTCAAATAGCAAATTCCCACTTGCTATCTGTTTTGCATATGGCAGTATATATGTTTCCATGCTCTTCTCTCAATTCGACCCACCCTCTCCTTTCCCCACTGTGTCCATAATACATAGTGAAGTAAGTCAGAAAGAGAAAGACAAATATTGTATATTAATGCATGTGTGTGGAATCTAGAAAGATGGTACTGATGGACCTATTTGCAGGGCAGCCATGCAGATGCAAACAGCAAGCAAACAGACTTGTAAGCTACCATTGTACAAGGTTTCTATCTGTGTGCTGTACCTGTCATTGGAGTCTGGTTTTTATTTTGAGCCTCACTATCCTTCTGCTGTAGGCTGGACTGTCAAATGCATCACCCTTTCCTGTGGTATTTGGCCATTGTCTCCAATCAGAGGTAGTGGATTTCATCTGCCTGATGCTCAGGCATGTGCTTGCTTTCCCCAATGGGCTCTGAGTAGATGTGGTAGAAGCTGCGACTTTCTCTCTCACCTCGCCATCTGCTTTGAGATTCCCTCTTCCCGCTTCATGCCTGCTAGCTGCATCACTTCAGCGTGCATCCAAGAATGAGACGCTTGGAACAGGTCTGAAGATGGGTACCAACTGGATCTAAAATGTAAAGCTCAGCTGCCCAGTCAAGCCCAATCAAGGTCAGCCTCACCTGACCTGAGGATGAAAAGCAAGCCCAGCTGGGGTTAGCAAGTCCACTATCATCTGACTTTGAACAATAAGCTTCTTATACACCACCAAGATTGGGGATTGTTTCTTATACAGAAATGGCTGAAATGTCCTCCATATTTCTTTGGCCCGTGTTTGCCTAGGGCATTGCTTTGCAAACTTTCAAATGCTCTACACCTGGCTGACCAGGCAGTTGGTCAATCCATTCTTCTCTAGCTGTTTTCCTCTCTGTGAGACATTCTTTACAACCACAAAGCTCATTCTCTACACAGACCCTATTCTAGGGACAAAGGGAGGACAGCTCCCAGGCTGGCTGAGGAGACAGGAGATAACAATGGATACAGAGAATGGCCTAGAGTGCTCAGGAGAGTAAAATGTGGTAGGCCGCGGCTAGACTGGCCATGGACTGCATAAGTGAGCCAGCACAGGGTGAATCTGGCCTGTGGGGATGGGTCCTAGGCTCTTTCGAAAGGATGATGAAAAGATTTTGAGGCCTGTCTCATCCTCTTGTTCTGCTTTCGTTATCTTTCTGATCTCAAGCACAGACTTTTCCAACTCTGCCTTTAAGGTATCACTTGTTTTCTGATGCTTAGTACTTATCTGTCAAATGATGCAAATGCTTACATGTCACAATGGTTTTGAAATGGTTGTATGAAATAACAGATAAACATATACTCTGGAAAACCCCAGAAAAGTACATCATTGTAAGAAGTGATCATTGATCTCACCAACAGTGAAAAAGCATTTGGAAAAAAAATACATTAGAAATTTTACAAAGTTAGAGACGATGACTTTGTCATAATTTACCAAATTCAGTTTTAGATAACTTTCCACAGTTGCACAGCTTTGAACTGGTAACATGACATTGTTTGCATCCCTTGTTCAAATTGATCTAATTTTCTCTGAAGGGGTCTCGTGACCCACACAGAAGGGCAGCAGCGAAACTCCCCTGCTGACTCCCTTGGGATGGAGAGAGTCCTCCTAGGAAGAGGAGTAGGATGTGGAAACTGTCCTCTGCCATTCCCTGTATTGAGCAGACACCCAGGCACTGGTTCCCAATGCTAGGGGAGGCCTGCCACATAATGGATCTATAAAAAGAAGGGTAGAATTGATCAATTCAAGCCATGATTACAAAAATAGATTAAAAATAAATCATAGAAAGTTCTGTGCAAAAACATTTATCCAAAAAAAAAAACCCTAATTTTCTGTGTAAACACAAATGACTTAAAGTGATTCTAGAAGAATGAAAAACTTGAAACAAACACGGAATTGAAAAAAATTAGTAGAAAAATTATGCCTCCTATATGATCCCAGGGCTTGGACAGTTTTACATATCTTATGATTTCATATATGCTATTGAAATTGTTCCCAAGCAGAGAAAAGCCAGAAATATTTAGATATATTTCACCAGAGCCTGAGATTATTAATACAGGAAAAGAAACCAGGATCTCACCTGCAAGTTTGACAATAGGTGGGGAAAAAACCTTTGTACAATAAAATGCTGAGAAATTGAAATCTAGAATGATATTTAAAGATTAGTATACTATGACTGCATTAGCTTTTATTCTTAGAACAAAAGACTGTTATAAAATTAGTTGTATCATTTTATTATATCTTGTTGATATATTAGAGAAGAAACACTTTTAATCATCTGAAAAATTGCTAAGAAATCATTTAATGAAATTCATCACCCACCCATTCCAGATTAATGAGAAAATGAAAACACACACAATGATGTGTAGCGAACTGGGAATACAAAGATACTTCCCAAAGATTATAAAGAATATCTAAAATCAAGAACTAACTGAATACTAATGTTGGATCCTTAAAAACATTCCCATTAAAATTAACAGCAAGCCAAGATTTTTTAAAATGCCCATTGTCACACCCTTTCAAGAAACCTTAGACAATTTAGTAATATATGCAACAGATATAAATGTTTCAGTGATTAGAAAGAAAAGTAAAATGATCATTGGTGGAAGATGGTATGATTGCTCATATAGTAAACCAAAGATAGCTAATTACCTAGGATATCCAGGAAAGCAAGCAACCTGTTAAATGATTGTTTTTCTCAAGTCAAAGTGGTGATAATCTGAAAGAATAAGTAAACAGCGAAGGAAAATTTGGGGTTGAGGGAAATCTTGAATGTTCTTCCTACCAGATGTTAACAAAAATTTTTTCAAATGATGATGATTAAAACAGCATCGTGCTGTTGCCTCCTTCAAACAGATGCCACACACAAACTGGGTAACTGGAGGAGAGTTTAAAAAGAGGACTGCTGACAAAAATGTGGAAACTTAGAAGGGTTTATGCAATATCTAGGCCAGCGATAGTCGAGAGCCCTTAGGCCTGAGGGGAGGGGAGAGTGGTTACAAAACCAGTGATAGGAGTACAGTGGGGTAAAGGACACCAACATGAGTGAGTCCTCCAGCAGAGGGACACGCCAGCCCAAGGCCATGTGATCAGGAAGACGCCAAGGCAACAAAAACACCAACCTCAGTCCTCCTTCCTCCTTGTCCTGGTCTCCTGTGAGATCTCCAATCAGAAGCCAGGATGCAAAGGAACCATTTCTTTGTTTTATTTCTTTTGTTTTTCTTTCTGTTTTGAAAAGTTTCAGGTGCAGTTTCAGGGTTCTTTAATTTTCTTTTTTCTAGTTAAAATTTTAAAAAAGTTTTGCGAAGCTGTCGATTTATATGCACTTTCATTAAATCAGAGAGATTCTTTTGTCTCCCCATGGATAACATCTTGCAAATTATTTTAAAATATCATAACCACGAAATTGACACACATACAATCATGTTTAGATGTCCCCAGTTTTACTTGTACTTATGCATGTATTTGTTACTTATGTTTATGCAGTTCTACCATGCATAGGTTCATGAATTCACCACCAGTGCAAGATACACTTTCATTAACACAAAGATCCTCTGTGTTGCCTGAATATAATCACAAATCCTTTCCTCCTACCTCTTGATTCCTGTACCATAACAACCACTAATATTCTCTTCATTTCTATAATGTCATATAAATGTTACATAAATGAAGCCTGTTGATACAGACCATAAAGGTCAGCAGATTGAGGACAGAGTGGGACAGACTTCATAGATCCATAGATCCAGAGGGTCCATCTTGAATGACAACTGAAAATACCATGCTAAATGCTGCCAAAGTTGACAAAGGACCAAAACAGATAGTCCAAAAGTAAATCCTAATATATTTATTCATTCACTCGACAAATATGCATTGAGTGCTTACTCAACACACTAGGGCATCAGTGTATGTCAATAAGAAAAGTAAGCCTATTCAGTAAAAGCACTAAGAAACTGAGTTCAGTTCAGTTTATTCACTCAGTCGTGTCTGACGCCCTGTGACCCCATGGACTATAGCATGCCAGGCTTCCCTGTTGTCACCAACTCCCAGAGCTTGCTCAAACTCATGCCCATCAAGTTGGTGATGACATCCAACCATCTCATTTGTCTGCTTCTCCTCCTGCCTTCAGTCTTTTGCAGTGAGTCAGTTCTTTGCATCAGGCGGCCAAAAGATTGGAGCTTCACCTTCGGCTTCAGTTCTTCCAATGAATATTCAGGACTGATTTCCTTTAGGATGGACTGGTTGGATATCCTTGCAGTCCAAGGGACTTTTAAGAGTACTAACACCATAGTTCAAAAGCATCAATTCTTTTTTCTTTTGTTTTTCTTTCTGTTTTGAAAAGTTTCAGGTGCAGTTTTCAGGGTTCTTTAATTTTCTTTTTTCTAGTTAAAGTTTTAAAAAAGTTTTGCGAAGCTGTCGATTTATATGCACTTTCATTAAATCAGAGAGATTCTTTTGTCTCCCCATGGATAACATCTTGCAAATTATTTTAAAATATCATAACCACGAAATTGACACACATACAATCATGTTTAGATGTCCCCAGTTTTACTTGTACTTATGCATGTATTTGTTACTTATGTTTATGCAGTTCTACCATGCATAGGTTCATGAATTCACCACCAGTGCAAGATACACTTTCATTAACACAAAGATCCTCTGTGTTGCCTGAATATAATCACAAATCCTTTCCTCCTACCTCTTGATTCCTGTACCATAACAACCACTAATATTCTCTTCATTTCTATAATGTCATATAAATGTTACATAAATGAAGCCTGTTGATACAGACCATAAAGGTCAGCAGATTGAGGACAGAGTGGGACAGACTTCATAGATCCATAGATCCAGAGGGTCCGTCTTGAATGACAACTGAAAATACCATGCTAAATGCTGCCAAAGTTGACAAAGGACCAAAACAGATAGTCCAAAAGTAAATCCTAATATATTTATTCATTCACTCGACAAATATGCATTGAGTGCTTACTCAACACACTAGGGCATCAGTGTATGTCAATAAGAAAAGTAAGCCTATTCAGTAAAAGCACTAAGAAACTGAGTTCAGTTCAGTTTATTCACTCAGTCATGTCTGACGCCCTGTGACCCCATGGACTATAGCACGCCAGGCTTCCCTGTTGTCACCAACTCCCAGAGCTTGCTCAAACTCATGCCCATCAAGTTGGTGATGACATCCAACCATCTCATTTGTCTGCTTCTCCTCCTGCCTTCAGTCTTTTGCAGTGAGTCAGTTCTTTGCATCAGGCGGCCAAAAGATTGGAGCTTCACCTTCGGCTTCAGTTCTTCCAATGAATATTCAGGACTGATTTCCTTTAGGATGGACTGGTTGGATATCCTTGCAGTCCAAGGGACTTTTAAGAGTACTAACACCATAGTTCAAAAGCATCAATTCTTTGGCACTCAGCTTTCTTTATAGTCCAATTCTCACATCCATACATGACTACTGGAAAAATTAACTGAGTAGCCTTTGGAAAAATCAGACCAGTGCCTGTGCAAAATGGTGTAAAAGGGCTCATTCAGTACCTACCCTCCCCCTCTTTCTAACTTGACTTGTACCATAGAGGCTGGGAAGCCTAAAATCACAGGCTATATAATATAGTAATTGAGTTGCTTCTAATGTTAAAAGGAATGCTCCTCGGAGCATAGATTTCTGGAGCCAGACTATCTGGGTACAAATACAACTCTGCCACCCATTAACTGCTTGGTGTGGGGCAGTTTGGAGGAAGAAATGGCCACTGACTCCAGTATTCTTTCTTGCCTGAGAAATCCCATGGACAGAGGAGCCTGGAGGGCTACAGTCCACAGGATTGCAAAAGAGTTAGAAACAATTTAGTGACTGAACAAGGACAAAAATGGGTTATTTTCCATGTTTTGGTTTCCTCATATGGAAAATGAGAATATAGTAGTACTTACTTCATAGGAGCCTGTAAAATTAGTTAACATCTATAAAGGCACTGAGAACAATGCCTGGCACTCAGTAAGCATTGTATAGTGTTCACTAAGAATAGTCTAATTCTCATAGACTCCCTTGCAGCTAGCATTCAGCATGTGATAGAAGTGCTATCCAGGAGCTACAGTAATATATCATTATACAGGCAGAAGTTGACACCATAAAGTGGCAATGGTTCCCAGGAAGCTTGTTTTTATGGCAGAGACATTTGGTTATTCAGGGGTGGTGGTTGTGAAGTTTCTGCTCTCCAGTCCCCAGCATCTAGCAGTAATGGATTCCTCTAGAATGTTCCCATGATGTGACTGGAAATTATTTTTGTTTCTGTATTGCTGTCAACTCTATGGCACCCCGCCATTCTGGTAATTCAATAAATTAGCTTAAACCCCTTAGTAAATCCCTCTCTGCTTAAAGCAGTTAAAATAGCTTTATGTCTGACCAGTCCAGACCATTGCCTTATATCAAAATAAACTCAGATAATTAAGGATTTGATTGTGAAAAGTGAAGTCATTGAAGAAGCAATAAAAAAATAAATGCCAGTGATTCAGTTATTGCAGCTTAAAAAAAAAAACTGTCAATATAAAACACTAGAGGATAATCTTGAGAGGTTTGACCACACAGTTTATATGTTAAAGATCATAACTAAAAGTAAGATACATATAAAAGAAGAAGATACATATAAATCAAGAAGATTTCAAGAAGTTTGACAATGGTCATACTCTTGGCATATGATTTATAGAAGTTATTATAAAAATATTAAAGTAGCAGTAAAAATAATTCTGAAGGACATGATAATTTATATAAAAATAAATGATATATATATACACCCAGCCACATATATACACAATATGTATGTACTGGTAACTTGAAAATGCAAATCAGAGCAAGGAATCATTTTTCTTCTTTGACAAATTGGCAGCAAATTTTTTAAAGAAAGGATTTACCCTTATTCTGGCAAGGAGATGGGGGAAAGTACTCTCATTCTCTGTTGGCAGGAATATAAGCTGGTAAAATGATTTTGGAGGACAATTTGGTAATATTCACCAAGGCTTTAGCATCTCCCAAGTGGCACTAGTGGTAAAGAATTCGCCTGCCAATGCCAGAGACATAAGAGATTAGAGACCTGGGATGGAAGGTCCCCCAGAGAAGAAAATGACAACCCACTCCAGTGTTCCTGCCAGGAGAATTCAATGGACAGAGGAGCCTGGCAGGCTACAGTCCATGGGCTCACAAAGAGCTGGACACCACTGAAGTGCCTTAGCATACGGCACTTTACGCATTCTATTCCTGGCTTTAAAAGCAGGCCACTCAGCCATGCTTCAAGCTGCGGCTGGTATGCAAAAAACAGCTTGACAGCAAACTGGCTCAGGCAATTGCCAGCAGCCACTCCTGGACTATCCTGAGTGTGGTT
Organism: Madoqua kirkii; assembly: GCA_006408675.1. NCBI lineage: Eukaryota > Metazoa > Chordata > Mammalia > Artiodactyla > Bovidae > Madoqua > Madoqua kirkii. The sequence goes on from SJYC01019944.1 coordinate 18,173, forward strand.
CACTGTCAGGCCACTGAATCCCCAGCTCCAGATACCAACCTTGGATTCAAGAGTTTTGGGACCTTCAGTTATACTAGATTGTCAGTCTTTAGTTTTCAGATTTGATCTGACATCTCACCCAGTCCTTAGCTCCCAGTGCTCTAGTTCCCGGCATTTCCTTCAGTCTAGGGATGAGGCCCCAGCCATTTCTCCCAGCCACACCCACAGCCGCATCTCGACCAGCTGGCCCACCCAGTTGGCTGACTTCCTTTTCATCCATTTTTGTCCTCCTTCTCTGTTAGGCAAGGAGTATTTGAACAGCTTTCACTGTAGATCCCAACTTGGTTAGTTTTTGCTGAAAAAAATGTTAATATTATATACTTTCCAGAATCAGTGTAATTGAAAAGGCTTCTCATGTGCTAAATGGTGCTTTTTCTTCATTTTGATATTATCATAAAGACTGAGTCATGTATATGCTGTCTTTTCTTGGCCACTTTCAAAAATGTAATTTCTTTTTACTGTACTTTCTATAGCATCTCTCTATGTTTTTGCGGTGAATACCATTCCCCTCAACTATTTTTGGATCCCTCCTGCTCTGAGGAGGTAAAATTTTTTCTTTCTCATTTATGAATCAATGGATTTTATGAACCCTTGCTTTAGCAATTTAGAAACTTCCTATCTTCCTTTTCTCAAAATTCTGAACAAAATATGACTTGCTTTAAATGGAGAAAAAAATGCTAAAGGTACTTTTTATATTTATCCTCTATTCCTCACTATAGCTCCACTTAATACAGGTCAATTTATAACAGTTAATTCTCTATAGAAATTAAAATGAATTTTGAAGAGATAGTGAATGGGTTAGATTAAATGGCAAGGATAGCTGGTCAGACTGGGATTTTTACTTTTTCATTTTAGAACCT